>VICI01000781.1:0-30379 GCA_019593645.1 Akabosia matsudoensis
GTTGGCGTCACAGAAGCAGATGAACTACATGAAGCCACTGTTTGATTTTGACAAATTTTTCTAGCTGTTGACTGCTGCTGTGGGGTTATTATTTTCAGAGCTGATGGCGACGTTGTAGATTCGCATGAGGAGCTGTCCTCAGATGAATCCGAAGTCACAGAGGGACTTGCCCCCAAATCACTTTCACAATCTGAACTATCCATGTTTGTAGTTTTTGTTTAGTTTCTCCAGCTATTCAAGATTTTTTCAAAATTATAAGGAATTTATTTATCAAATTTTATATGAAATGAGTAAATTTTGTAAACAAAAATGCATGTGTCTTCAACCTTTAAAATACTTAAAAATTAATAGTTTGTATGTCGTGTATCCGCAAAAATTTATCGGAAGTAATTAATAGTCGTTTACATTTTGATGTTCAAATTTAAAAGTGTTTTGTTTACGTGAACTTTGCTACATACCTGCACACAGGCAATAACAAAAACAAATACCACCACTCTGCTGATCATCATCTTGTTAATGTATTTTGCATGAACATGAGGCTTTAGCATGAGCACTCGTATAGTCACATGGGGTGAAGTAAGATATCTGAACATTTTGTGTCTACCTTTAGCAAAGGGTTACCCATCATAAGTCAAACCACTTGTTCATCGTTGGGGGTTTGTTTTGTACACATATGAGCACAGCTGACGTTTGTTCAGAAAATGACATAAACTATGACTATGGCCATGACTCACATGGCAAGTAGGAAACTGTGAGGTGTTACGATATTAAGACAGGAATTTGTAACTGTGGAACATGTTTGACAAGCATGTGAAGGCTTTTAAAGTTTTGGTCTTTGACATATAAAAAGGTCACATCCAACATAATAATAAGCTAACCTTTATGACAAAAAGTGTCATAACTCATAGCGGCAAAAGACATCGTAGACGCCAAAAAAATACGCTGTCGCAACTACGTGCTGACCATTTTCACGTGCCATGTTCCCAGCTCAGGTATTTGATATTTTTAGAACATGCTTTTTTTTGCTCATCAAGTCGCAATAAGATTTTGAAGCTGAAAAATCTTGTTTTGATTAACCCTTTTAATTAATGGCTTGTTCCGGATAAACTGTTTTCAGACATTTTTCGAGTAGGTATGTGTGCCAATCAGAATATCAGAATAAATTATTTGTTTGTCGTCTCTGCTCTTTCCACTGACGCAGAAACTCCCAGCCCCAGCTTTCTTCATATTAAGGAAACTGTCTTATAAACTCTGTTTCCACATCCCAGGAATTAAAGTCAGTGCAAACTTATTCCACCTTTAGGCACTTATTGTCACCACACTTTTGTCTTAAGATAAATAGACACTATAAAGCGATTAGGCATGTAGTTGCTTTTGTGATGAGTTTTTTCACACAGGACCGAAAAAAATTCTTTTTTAGCAAAATGAAAAAATAAAAAAACAAGAACACACAAAGAAAATGTACAAATATACAAGGCAAGTTTCTCTTTTCCCTGTCATGTTCTCATTGTCAATTGTCTGTCTAACTTTTTCCCCGTAAAAGTCATCACGGTCAACAGACTTTCTTTTGGCTTTCCATACCAAAGTTTTTCTGGTTTAATATCCAGTTGAGCGGTTATGTAAGATTTTTTTTTGCAAAAATGCGCGTCGTTTTAATGTTGATCCTATACAGATAAACATTTCAATCGTTTAACCGTCAAAATGATCTCAATGACAAGACTATTTTCTTTACGCAGCAAGTGTATCGCAAAAATCTATCGCTCTCTTTCAACTACAAATCGACGAAGCATTTTACAGTATCGTTGGGACTATCAAACAGTTCAGATATAGGGGGTTTTCTCTCTGTCCCAAGACAACGATTATCTTATTCTTTTTCAAAGTAAACTTGTAACAAATGCTGTGTGAGGTATTGAATATAGGATATACGGGTTTTGCAAGCTTTTTTTGCGAATTGCATGCAAAAAAATATATCTATATTTACGTATCGCTGTTCTTTTGGGGGGAGTTTGTTTGTAACGAATGTGAACCACATGGTTTTTCGAACAGGACATAGTGCAGTGCTGCATAAAGGATTGAAGTTGTGCCAAAACTGTCGCACCATTTACTTTTGTCATTGGTCTGGTGTATCAAAACAAGCGGTGTGGCTTCGGAATTTTAAGATATCTCAGGAGAGCTCAAGATATTTTTTTTGTTGCTTTAGTTCTATTTATCTTACGGTGTGCTTTAATGAGCATATCAGTGAGAGAATAGACGAGCACGTTATGCGAAAAAAATATATACATGCGGATGATCATTATGTACTACCAGAAGAATTAGTTGTTATGTTCTGGGAAAAAGATTAACTGAAAAAACGTTGCCACCTACGCAACAAGATTAATGCCGATAGGGGGACGCGTAAGTGTTTAGTATTTTAAATGTGTCCCAAGTTTTCCTATAAATATAAGTGAAAACTAGAGGTTCCATTTGTGTCTTTTGGTCAGTTGTAAAAGTCTGGTTGAACGCTGAGGTGACAGTGAAGTGTTTGGTCTGTTTATCTTAGGTTGCCCCGTATTTCTTGGAAGTGACAGGAGAAAAGGCAGACATAGCGATGGACACTAGAATATTGCAAGAGCCTGAGGATATGGAAGATCGTTGGCTGCAAGGCTTGTGTCAGGTTGTGCAGGGATGTATTCTCAAACAGGAGCAAGATGAAACCTCCAAAAATAGTTTGACATCAAATGGAAACAATGAAAATGACATAGAGACAATCCTTTCTACCTCAATTTCAATACTGACCTCTGACAGTAAGTCAATTGATTTTGTTGCGGTGACGTGTAGCCTGATGTAAACTGATTAATGATCATTATCGAACTTTTAGGTGAAAATAGAAAACGTATTATTGAATATGTATTATCCTCAAATGGACTATTCAAATTTCTTGAGACATTGAACGTAAGTACATCAATCATGTTTGTCATCGAACAAGTTTACTGTCTGTTTACATCTGTCTGTAAAACTCATTAATTTCCTTTCCTCTTTGTATTCTTTCAGGCTACTGCAACACTCAAAGTTGGCGAAAAATTTGCCAAAGTTCTTCGTGAACTTGTCAGCCAAAAGAGTGGTGAGTTTGCTAATTTATTCTCTATTAATTAGGCCATTAATTAAAACCATCGTACATCGTCATAATGTGCATTCATTCTTACTGACCTTATTCCTCAAGCAACATTCCACAAACCCTAATATCAATACTGAAAAAGCGTAAAGAATTTTTGCACACGAATTAATTGCAAGCATGAAAATGCTCTAGGTAGTTTTGTTTTTATCCTGTCGTTCTTGATGCCACACACAATGTAGAAAAAGAGAGACAGTTAAACTAATTATGCTCACATTTTGTTCAATCCTTTCTTCTTAAAAGTCCATTAGTGTCGACAGCCTTGCATGATCTCAACTTTCATCTCTGTATACAAGATCAGTTGCGCACTGGGGTCGTCTTACAAATCATTTAATATCTAATAGTATTTGGCAGGGAACGGGTGCATACCGCTGTAGATACTTTTAAAAGCGTTTTATCTTTGGAATGACACAAATTAATAGAAGCAGTTGTCACTTTGTAGATCAGACCGGTGCAAGCTGAACTCTGACGAGATATTTTTTGCACAAATAAAAAACATTCATTATTTTACTTTATAGCCAGACTGGTAGATAACCAAGAAAATTAGTAAAGGAAAAGATGAGAAAAATTATAAAACTTCTCATGATTTATAGTCTTCAATTGCAAATGCCTATGAGCGTGTAACGCATCCACCTATATTTATTATCCCTCGTACACAATCAATCTTGCGAAAACCGAATCGTTGTAATTCATCTTCTGACCATGTGGCTTGTTTCATTTTATCTTTCTCCCTAGGCAAACTACGAGTTCAAATGATCAAGCAGTGCATCGAAAACAATTATGCGGTTGTGACAGTCTCAGTTTTGAAGCAGTTGGTGAAAGGGGCAAGTTCCAGCCCCAATCGGCCAGTTGCGGAACCATCACCATCAAAATCAACCGGAACACTTTCTACTGTAGCCAGGGAAGAGGCGAGCTCCGACATCGGTGGAAACTCAACAGCTACTGGGTTGAGCGTACGAAGCTGCACTTCGTTATCATCGTGTTACAATGATCTTGGCAATCAAATGACAACAACTGTAGATTTCATCTGGTTTTTAGCCGGCGTCATTGCCAAAGGTTCGATATTCTTTTGCATTTGTACCTAATTATTAAGCAGGTTTTGTGGCAGCTTGTCGCAATTTAAGTTTCTGTTTATTCTACTTATTTTGACATTTGAGAAAAACGTGGTCACTTCTGTTTTTTTTCTTTCACCAGTAATCCTTTCATGTCATCTTGTATGCATTTCTTTCTTCAAAATTCAATTAAAAAGTGTTATGTCTAACTCATGCATCATTTAATGCCACGCCAGAGGGAAACGAAGAGAGGCGAAATGTTTTCTAAATATTTTTTCAACGGTTGTCTTCTTAAATTTTATTTTCCAAACAAACCATTTTTCTGCTTACAACATTTCTGTCCTTTTGCCTTTGTGGGAGCTTCTGGTGACGATAACAGTGGCAATGATGGTGACAGGAAAAAAATTATTAGTTGTATTTTTATTTGCACACCTTTCAGATTCCCATTTTCCCGATAAAGTGAGACAACTGCTTAAAGTTAAGTTTTTCCATGATGTGTACAAGAAGATATGTTATGTCAAGTCAAATACACAGTTTCCAATGTTGAAGATCATGAAGCAGTTAGCAAAGTGTAGTAAGTAAACTGACATTTTTTAAATTCTACTTTCTTTGTTCAAGTTTGTGCTAAACGATATTTGAAAAGGAAATTTATGCTTTCATTTCTTCAGAGCGGGTTGCAGAGATTTTAGGAAAAGACAAGGTGATGAGCACGGCCAAGAAAACCATTGCAGTACTTAGCTCACAACCAAATCAGAAGTTGTTGCTCTTCATGGAATGGCTGGCGCTTCTCACCAAAGATCGTAAATAATTTGCAAAATATATCTATACACCGTGTGCAAATTGACAGTTACAGAGAAAATGTTGTTACAACTTTACAAGACAAGTTTTATCAAATGTGTACAATCTTCTATTTTTGCAAATTATGCGTGCAAAAACGAGGAGCATGCGAAATCATTTCAAGCATGATATTCTTATCAATGTGTTTATCGTTTTATAATACAACAAAGATTTATAGCCCAACAAAATGTGTCTAATTTTTTGCAGGGAAAAATTCAATTCGCTTTTTAAAGGCTGGCTTGTTGCTCAAGGTCCTTAACGTTTTTCGGCACTGGGCCCATTGGAAAGGAAAAGGTTTATTGAAGCTTAGTCGCTCTGTGATTAATATTTACGCACACGTTGCGAGAACGAGTAAGCACTGAATCTTATTTGTTCATGAGAATGTTAGCATTTAAATGTTGTATTGAAGAATTTTTGTTATATGATAGAATCTGGTAAAAGAGCGCTAGTGCAGACCGAAGCTATCCCCATAATACGAGCATTTTGCGAGCAATGTCCTTCCGATCGTAGTTTCGATAATATAATCATGAGAGCATGTGCCATGATCCACATTTGTCACGGGAAAGAGAACTTACCGTTAGAAAATTTAGAATGTCCTGTAAAATTTCAAATACCACAGCAGCATTCCCCCGACGGGAGCTTTGAATTTCCGGAGGGATTTTTTGTCGGAGATTCGGGAAGTAGTAGTGATGAAGACGACGACCCAGAGGAGGAAGATGAAGGCGACGATGATAGTGACAGTGATGGAGATAACCAAAGTATTGGCGATGATGATGGGTCAGATAGTGACATAGAAGATGATGAAGTAGCCGATGTGGGCGGGGGAGACACAGGAGGGAGTCGAAAGAACAGCATGAAGGAAGTAGACATAAGTGACCTTCGATTTCAAGAGAGTGAGAAATCAAAGTTGGACAAAACAGCAAGGTTTTCATACTTTTTTCGTGAATTTTCCAGCCAATATGATAAAGATAAAGAAATGGAAGGAACAGGAGAAACTATTATTGAAAAGTTAGGTGAAGCATATGGCGCAAGCAGTGTGGTGAAGCTAGAAAATGATTGGATTCCTCCAAATTCAGAAGACTCTAGGAATGCTTTGATTCCCTCGGGAAAATACCCAATATGTGAACATAAATACTCATGGACGGGTCGGCAAGGTGCCAAATTACCGCAGATGGAGACCTTGCGCAGGTTGTATTACCACATGGCAAACAGTACAAAACATGTATCTCCGTTTGTCAAAATCGCATACCCTGACATTTGCTTCGGCATGAGTAGTAAACAAGTGGAGAGCTTGACAGGAAACGCTGACAGAGCAACACTCCGGAAAAAGGTGCAGAGCTGTATCGGTCGGGCAATGAATGAGCACATTGTCTTCAAGAGCAAAGTTGTTTACAACCTTGACGAATTGGTTAATGAATCCAGTGGAGAACCAGCCAAGTTAGGAAATACGGATGAAAACGACGTAGGAAAATTTGATCCTAAGTTGTCCCTCAACTTTGAGAGTAGGTTTGAATCAGGAAACCTTAGAAAAGCCATTCAAGTTGGCGATTATGAGTACGACTTGTTGCTGACCTCGGACATTAACAGCAGCCGGCATAATCAATGGTTTTACTTTCATATAAGTAATGTTTCAGACGAGCAACCTTACACTTTCAACATCATCAACTGTATAAAACCCAACAGTTTATTTAACTTTGGTATGCAACCTGTCATCTACTCTGTAGCTGATGCTGTAAGAAATAACCGAGCAGGGTGGGCGAGATGTGGTTCTAACGTTGTTTATTATCGAAATGGCTACAAGTGCATTGGGAAACGCTCCGTGAAAACTTATCATACGCTTAGTTTCACCATTCAGTTTGCAAATCGTGGTGACATCGTTTACATAGCTTATCATATTCCTTACACGTATACTCGTTTAATGGTGGAAACACATAACTTACGGGAAATGATCAGGCATTCCGAAAAGGTCCACTGCCGCTACGACATTCTTTGCAAAAGCCTGGATGGAAATGACATTCCAGTGTTAACAATAACGGGTCCTTTTGGGAAAGACACAGAAACACGGCTCACCGACAGAAACATAATTTTCATAACGAGCAGAGTACATCCAGGTGAAACAAACGCAAGTTGGGTGGTGATGGGCATTCTGAGAAAACTTTTGCTGGGAAACCACATGGAATCACTGTTACAGCGTTATGTTTTCAAGGTTGTTCCAATGTTAAATGTGGAGGGGGTGGTGAACGGATGGTAAAATTTATTTATTTAAACATGTTTTTTCCGTGCACAAATAGGCGTTCAAAAATTCGCGTGTTTATTTTATAGCCATAGATCTGGTCTGACATCACAAGACTTGAATCGATGCTGGATGGCTCCTAATGAAGTTCTTCATCCGAGCATATATTCAACGAAAATGCTCATTGCGTATTGCTGTAAAGTTCGGGGAAAACTTCCTTCAGCATTTATAGATTTGCATGGTCATTCACGACGAAAAAATGCGTTCTTTTACGGCTGCTCTTTCGCAAGGTCGTGGCGTCAGGAAGATCGCGTTACGCCGGAAAATCCACAGCAGTTATACGTAAGCTTTGTTTTACCATGTACGTAATTTACAGCTATTGTTTTACTAAGCAAATTATCTTGTGAATTTAGGCTTTGGCAGATAGCATGTCAGTCCACTGCCCTTATTTTGTCCGTCACTTCTGCCACTGGTCCGTCAAAAAATCTAGAGAAACCACAGCTCGCGTTGCGATTTGGAGAGAATTCGGTGTAACGTGTTCTTTTACTCTAGAATGTTCATACTGTGGTTGTGATCGTGGTCCCTCCAAAGGGATTACTTTTGGTACTGGGCAACTGTGGGAAATCGGCGAAAGCTTGTGTGAAGCTTTAAACACGATGGACTGCAGAAATACCGTACCGCAAAATAAACTTGACGAAGCTGATGACGTGTCTGTTGCAATTATTGATGGGTATAAGAAATAAGAATCCGATTAAGGCCATTTAGTATTGGAGTTGTGAAACCTTAATGTACTAATATATTAACTTATGTCAGAATACTGTTTATGTATTACATTATTATGTGAAAGAGACCATGTGTACCTGACTCATTCTATTAACGGGACCTGTGAAAGTGCATAACATTTAACCAGTGATAATAGTTACGCAACTTGAACTAACTCGCTCAACGAAATAAGTAAATTAAAGGCGTTTCTCTCTCGGGTTGATCTTGTATGTAATGATGATTTTATTTTCTGGTTCATTTTCACATGTAAAAATCACTCAACAATTTTCTTTAACATTCGAGTAAAGTTTATGAGTAGGTATTTCACAAAACTCCAATGATAGGTATCATGGATCAAATGTCCTGAAGAAAGGAAAAAGTCAAAATTGAGCTTTTTAGTTCTTAAATGCACGTTGCTGAAGCAACTTTTAGGCTCATGTCTTTGCGCATTCAAAAATAAATACAACAAAAAATCAGCCAAACCATCAACTTCGCGACAACGAAGACCTGGCCACGGTCAAAGGATTCAAAAATAGGAATTCGGTTTAAAGGTTGGAGTGGTCATGGGATAATTAAAAATAGATGAATTTCTTTAAAAATATGTTACAAAATAGTGTTCACAGCACCAATGATCCTGTCAGCTAAGAATGTTTTGAACTACAGTGCGCAGTTGTAACAAATCCTGCCGCTGGGGCACCCGACCCTACTACAATTGATGGAGCTTCATATTCTTCGTATTTTGTAACTACTACGCGTTTAAGTTGCTCGTAGCTTAACCACATGACTATATTCCAGCTGACGAGACGAGAAAATGAAGGCATAAAGCCTTTATAAAATGCGGATGGCCCTTCTCTTGCGAAAGTTTGCATTGCACAATCGAAGGCCCCACGGTAGGTTCCTGGGGCTGAGTTCATGTAACGCGTTTTCACGACGTCTACAGGCGATGCACATATCGTGGCACACAAGCCTGCAATAACTGCTGAAGTGAAATGACATGGAATGTTGTCACGCATGAGACCTTTGACGATAATAAATTCCTTTACGAGATCATAGCAGACGATTTCAGAGACGTTGACGATCGCGTTTCTGCCAATGTTGGGGAGGGTTCCTCGCCAAAGTCCCGAGACTCCCTCATGAGAAAAAATGCTTTTGTAGGCCTGCCAAGTGCCTGTGTATCGGGCTGCCGAGGAAGAAAGACTGGCCTTCGTTTGAGCCTGGAACCGGACTTTCACAACGTCAGTGGGTTGGGCCACCATGACAGCTAAGCCGCCTGTGGTCATTCCAGCAAGAATTCTTGCGGAAATATCTCGAAAGCCACCGCGGGAATCTTTAACTGTACACAAGAATGTCTTATAGACTTGATTCTATATTTTTCGGGGCAACGTGAGAGACGTCAGTAGTACCTTGAAGAAGACGCTGGTATTGCATTTTCACTGGTTCATACATTCCTAACCTCACAGATGCGAAACACATTTGTCTTTGGAGACCAGCATTCAAGCCATTATATAGGCTCCTAATCGTCAAAAACAAAGCAAATTTTAAGTTATAAAATCGTTTAAGGAAAGCACAATCTCATCTCATGATTCCTAGTTTCTGGTTCATTACTAACCTGAATCCTTCTTCTCGACTAATTGTAACTATGGTGCCGAAGATTCCTCGATAGCGAACTTGAGCTTGTTGGTTTACTAAGGATCCAGCTTTACTCAGGATTAATGCGTCACCAGCAGATGTGATGCTTGCACTGCCAGAGGTCGAAGGCATTTTAACTTCACCTTGTAGCTGTAAGTTGTAAGAAAAGGTATAAGTTGAAGGGTACTATGAAAGCATACAAATGTGCATATAAAAGGCTTTCTTGTTCGCTAGTTACAGTATTTTCTTTTTACTTGGTTTCTTCTTGTTTGGTAAATTTTCCATTGGCATATGGGTAAAATAATATGGCCTACTAGCACCATTTAAAATGATGACATTAATTGCATGAAAGCCCGTTTTCCGAAAACTAGGAAATTCCGGCTTGGATATTAGAAAAAGGTTTGTAAATTTCAATTCATTCAAGAACTGAGTAATTGTAAATATTTATCATTGAACTTTACTGGAGTATAGGGAGCGAAACTGGTTTAAACTCAAACATAAAAACAAAACCATCCTTGACTTCAATGCATGTTAAATTTTGTTATATGTTGTAATAAAGTTTATCTAGAACCAGGCATGTCTTGTAAAACAACTCGCATTGCATATGCACTCCGAACGTAATGTGATACTCATGTCGATCATGTGCAACAAAACTTTTCCACGATTGAAAGTGAATGACTTGGAAGGATAATCTGCAGAAAAGTAATAGGCACAAGCTTTCATTGACCCTATTGACTCACCCCCGAGAAATGCTGAACTCACACAAGATTTCACGCATCTTCACCTGACCTGCAGTATCAGGATCAGTAGCATGTTCGGCTTACTTTTACACGCAAGAAATAAATGTCACCAACACTTCAAGTATAATGTAATGCAGGATTCAGTTAACCCCAACTAATTGTGGTCTATTACGTCCTCTTGGTGACAAGCTATACAAAATTTCAAGCAATGAACAGTACAACTGATTAATCTTACCTGAAGCCTAACTTTTGCTGTATCCAGAGGAAAAGATGCAAAGTCAGCTCCGCAAGCAGCGGTTCCGGCCATAAGAAGTTTCAGGGGAACGGGCAGTAGCTCAAATCTTTTTGCAACACTTTTATCCGCCATTTTAGTCTGTAGAAAGAAAAGTTTTTACAATTTGTAATAAACTTAAATAAATCATGACTTCAATTTAGCCTTTGTTAACCCCAGAACTTACCTGTTTATTTACTGGCTTTAAAAGCGAATCACAAACTAATGCCACTCGAGACTTGAAGAAAACGTGAATGCTCAAATAGCTTGTGCTAGATGTACTTTCAACTTTCTCGCCGTGAATGTTTCCTCTCGAGAACCTTTGAGGTTTCCAGGAACTTTTCTCCTCGCACAACACTCCCGATCACGGCCACTACCTGGCAGGCAATATATGACTTATAGTGAAGTGATGATGGAATGCTTGACGGTGATGGGACGGTTTCCTCCAGTTGCACATTTTATGTTGTTCCTTTAAAGTCTAAAATGAATATGATGTGAAAAGTGCTGAGACTCCTAGCTAATAAATGCGTATTGACGTCCATAAAGGCAAACGCGTTTGCTAATGATTATCATGACGGTATACCTCGTTGTACGTATGGATGGGTTCATTTACAATATTTTTCCTGCACATGTCCATCATCTTCATTCTGACTAAGGAGTCCCACGTTTATTATTATTTATTTTGACCTCCGAGTACCATCCGTATATGAAGAACATATCGTTTGTTCGACAATAAGTGAAAAACCCAAGAATTCATCTAGTAAAATTGTAGTGGTTTTGCGCATATCTCCGTTCTTTTGGCTTGGCATTCATTGACGAAACGAACAAAGTCTACTTGTAGCAGCGTTCAATCATGAACCAGGGAATGGTCTCTTCAACTTCAGCATTGGTACAAAGTACATAAAATGCAAATCCCAGACATATAACATGCATAACTAAATTTTTCCCGACCCAGAAAAGAATTTACGACAACAATAACGATCATCAGAACAGCGCATCATTCTCACCGTCATTCATATTTTGACTATAAGTATCACTTGTTCTTGAGGCAAGCAGAGTGAGTAATGTCAGTTTCCTGAACAGGTAATTGTTGATTGGAAATCAAGCTACTTTTGTCATAACTACCGTATCATTAGTTGATTATTGGTTCAAAACAGAGCCTGTTAAAATTGCATTGCTGGATGTGCATGTTTCGCTACTGCAAATGGGATATGAAAATGCATGAAAATCCGGTGTATTGCAATTCCCTACATATTTCTTATATATTCATATTTCCGAATATAAAAACCAATGCACTTTTTATATGAATTATCATATGAGTACGTATATCCGAAGCGTTGTATGCATATGCCAATTGCATATAAATACCTAAATTTAGTTTAACCTGAGTAGACATGAATCATTTTTTCATGTCTAAAGTGTCTTCGTCTACATGCAAGCTCTTAAATTTGGATATAATTTTGAGTGCACATTTTCAGAAAGTTTTGTGCTGGGGAAATACAAATACGAGCCAAAGTTCACTTTAGTGTTTTTGTTTTGGTTTGGGCCGGTTTTAGGATGCGTCTATTCTAGTATTGGATATACTACATATACGCGTAGCATATTAACTTTGAGAAACTATGAATTTCCAGTTTGGTAGCTTGCGCTTGTCTCTGTTTGTATTTTTGTTTTGGTTACTGTGATGATGATGATGATGATGATAATGATGATGGACTTTGTCCTCTTGCTTTTTTGGCTTGTCTGCTGGTGCTGTCTTCTACCTCAGCTAATCTTTGAGAGGTTTTACGATAAGGTAGATGCAGTATATGGGAAGATACAAAAACGAGTCCAAACTAAAATGGTGCTAACAACCGAATCTGAGTTGAAAAATGAGGAAAGACTAGTATGCAAAGGTTGATGGTCACATATAATTGTAGCTTACATACACCAAATTTGATTTGGTTAAAAATAAAATGCAAGCTCTCGTTGTAAAGTTGTACAAATCAAATTGTCAAAAGCAGAGGCGTGGAGTCCTTAGGTTTGTTTTGATTTGTAATCAGGATTATACTATGGATGGACTCTGGCTCCAATAATTGAACCAGAGTATTTCATAATATTTCTCTCTATATTTCATGATATATCTTGATATAAACCTCGCAAACATTTCCCTGAATATGACGAAATCGGTGTGACGCAGGGCAGTATTATATTACAAAAAGATTTTGCGAGCTCAAAAATGTGACAGAGAATTAAGAAGGTCCAAAGTCTACGTCAGTGCAATCCCTCATATGAACTTAATAAATGCTTATTTGTACTTGGCCAACTTACCCATCCACATGCCACAATCATTATTAGTAAGTCTATGTGTACATATACGAAATGTTCAACTCCAAGCATACTACAATTATTCTAACGCTTCCGGAATGTCAATCTGCAACTTGTTGTACGACTTACCCGTTTAATGTGCAACTCATGCCTATCAAGACCACTGCATGAATGTGTAACGCTTGTATTTATCAGGAGAATGACGATGCTGGTGTGGAGGAATTCTGTACGAAGTAAGATATTCTCTGTGTTTAGGCTTCATATTTTTTACCATTCATTTGAATTTTAGCCATGGGCCATGTGGACTTTGCCCACATGTGAAAGCACACAAACGTGGACTTTGGAGTTACCTTTTGTACGACAAGTTTAGCAACTATAATAACTTAGGTTTCATTTAAGCAATGAGTTAAGATAGTAAGAAATATCGCGTAACCTTAAATTTTTCCCATCGTTGTATTTAGTGTATCGAATTTCCAGCAGCGCTCCCAGTATCAAAACTATACTGTATATGCTATAGATGACACTACACACTTCAAGAGTTTTCAAGAGGAAAACAAAATTATAAGACAGTGTCATGATTAAACATTAGCACGAAAGATGTATATCCCGTTGGAGTATGTAGTTGACAACAGTTACTACGAACAACCGAACTTTTATTGAGAGGTCAACTGAGTTCATTGAAATCCGACGCCCTGCACTGTTCAAGGTTCGAAACAAAACAGACAAAACCAAAAATTAAGTTTGCATAACAACATTAAAATCATTACGTTTATTTTAACAAAAGATTCATCTACAAGATTGCCTTTTAGTACCATTCGTTTCCACGGACTACATCGAGTACGTTTCTGACTTCAAACGTCTCTGGGATAAACAAAACAGTTATAAAAAGATCGGGAAGATTATCAACGAATTGCTACACTTACGTTTGATAATCTAAACCTACTAAACTACTTATACGTACATGTTTTCACCGTAATATTCAAAGCCTAATTTTTATCAGTGTCAAACCATTCCAGATGTAGAACCTACAATATCATTCGAAGGCACCGATGTCATTAATCACCATATTCGACTATAAATATTTACCCACAAGTAAGCTTAACACCAGACTCATGTTTGGTACTCCAAGTAAAAAACTATGTAAAAACTAATGAGCTAATGTAGGATAAATTTTAAAGCTATTAGGAAACAAGTGACTCGCGCGAACATGAAATATTACCAGTAACAGGATGAGATTATTAAAAACGTTGGAGAGGCAACAATAACTGAAGTATAAAGGATAACAGTCTTTGTTTGTGAGACAAAAAATACAAAACGAAAATGCGAATACTAGCGATCTTAACGATAACATGATTACGAGAATCCTTACGTATATTACAAAATGCAAAGTGGAAACCGGAGATGCATCAAGTACTTACAGAAGTATTGAATCGAAGCCGTAAAAGTAAAACTGAATGATTAAAAGTTTTCACCTATTAGTTCTATCACTATACCTTTTTAAAACTACAAATGGTAACCTGGGTTACAGGGCATTAATGGACAAAGTAGGAATTCGGCTTTAATTTCCAAGTTTTCCAAACGGTACTACTTCATGTACATACTACACGGATATTACTTTGTATCATATCAAGGTATCGGTACAAAACTCAGGATTTCATTTTTAATTTCCATTCGTTTTCTTAACTAGCTTATCTCGAGAATAACTTAGCTTTGATTGATATTTCTCAGGTCGCATATTTAAGATTTAGATGAGATGTTGCTTTCTCACAAACTTGTCAACTTCTGCAGTTAATGATCCACTTGTGAGACCAATGTAAGGTACAGACAAGAACTCGTATCGTTCCAAAGGCCAGTACTGAAGGGTCGGATTGTGTTCTGGGAACTGAGAAACATATAGGATTTTAGGAACCAGTGCAATAGCGCCTAATACAGTTTTTTTGTGTGTAGTAACGCGCAAACTAACCTGATTTTTTGCATCAAAGTATGCGAATAGGACACACGCTGTGTATGAGGCAATAAAGATTAGAACATGCCAGAATGCGTGCAAGTAAGGAAAGTTCAAGTTAGACCAGGTTTCACAAAACATCTTGTCGTTGACCCAACAGGCAACAGCTAGAACCCACACTGCACCACATCGAGTACCTGAAATATCCAGAATCATATTTGATTAGTCGCATTATTCCAATTTATGTAAGAAACCTAAATCTTTTTTTTCTCAATACCCAAACGAAGTACTCGGGTGTTCTCACATCTGCTGAGCTCTGAAATCATCAGAACTAAAGTGGGCACTCCAAGTGTCATTAGAGCAAATGCATTGAACGCTGGCTGAAGAAATGCTAACATGGAGCTGACTGCAGCAATGGTAAATACCAGGTTGTGAAATGGCGATCTAAGTACAATAGATAAGAGCATCATAAATAATGTCAGGATAATTTTACGTCAGCATGGGCTCAAGAAGGTACCTGTTCCTCCGGAAATACGGGGGTAAATAACGACTTGGAAACCAGATTGCGAAAGCCGCAGAGAACACCCAGAGAATGGCAAGTTCGTCTAGTAACTGTCCGAGAAGACTTAAAGTTGCATGAAAGTATACTGAACAGAGTCCCACAACGATGAGCATGCCCCATACAATATAGATTCCACGATTACAGTAGTTTGCGTACGGCTGGAACAACCAAATCAGGACCGGAGGCAACGCAAAAAATAGGAAGTTGCTCATCTGAAACAAAAAACATTGCCCAATAATTTTCATAAATTCATATAAAAAATGAGCGTTTAATGTTATATGAGAATTGGATTTTAAATAGCTAAAAAATTTAATTTGATTTAAAATTTACGAGGTTTTTTACCGTGTTCGCATATTCAGCGATGAATGGAGAGTAAATGTAGTTGGATTCGCACCAATCTACAGGTGAACTTCCAGGGGTCAACATGATCCTGTACTTGGCTGCTATGGACTGATCAAATCCAAAAGCCTTTAGTAAATAGTCTGTGGAAGAATAAGGCGAAATTAGTTGAATTTGGGCAACATTTTAATTATTTAATAGATATTCTAATTCACTGCCATTCATGTGTCTTCCGTTTTAAGTACGAGACGAAAAGTGACTGGAGTTTTAATGTTGAATTATGGCAAAGACCCACATGTAAGTTTACAACTTACAAACTCGAATATTGGATTTGTTTACAAAAAAACGGATTTATGGTTTGAATTCTTACATAATTTGCCTTACATCCTGTTCAAGTATTTCAAATGGTAATCTCCATTTAATTTTTACGAAATCAGACAGCAACTCTGTTGCTATGCCATGATTTCTTTGCTCCAAATATCTACCACTTGTAGATAATGTATGAGTAGGGACAACTAATTATACCGATCACTCGGTACATAATTCCATGAGCACAACGTTAAACAGCACAAATTATTTATTTAATTTTCCACATTTGCATAACAATTCACGTCACGAAATACTGTTTCAAAAGTAGAAAATAAACTATGCTTACCAATAATTCTAAGAAATATCCGATACAACTTGAGACTTCCTTTTGGTTTACACCGTTTTTGCTTCCAGTTAGCGCCTAGAGATTATATTTGATTTGAGATTTGTTTTGAGAGCACTGCTAACAATTTAGAGTTCGTGATTGAACTTGTTGGCGTTTGAGTAATATCGCGCACCAATTTATCGACTCAACGATCTAGTGCAATGCTCTTGATATCATTTAAATGATATCTTCATTAAGTATAACTGTCAAAAGATCGCAACACAAATCTTGTTGTCTCTGACACTGTCTCGCGTTTATTCATTAATGTTACATTGATAACAAACTTGAGTTTATAAATAACCGTTTCTGCAAGTACGCGAAGTTGCTAGTGCCTATAAATATGTATTGCGTGTTATTTCAACAACCTATCCAGTATTGTGTAAGTCCAGTACAGAAACATTGCATGTTTCACACAAAAAAGGTTAACTGTGTCAATCTTCCTAATCCGTTAGGGGCACACTGAGAATAATTCAGTTAATCTTCTTGTCTTATAAGTCATAAGTAACAGACCTCCATTTATTTTTCTGATTCATTTGAATCCTCGCAAAATTTTACTTGCCCTAGACAGGGTTCAGTTTGAATGACAGCGTATCGTATGAGCCATCATTGCAAAATTTCTTGTCTTTTCGAGAAAACTGCTGGCCATATTCCTTGCAAAGCCTATGAACAAACCCTTTCCTAGCACTAGTCTACCTAACCACTACGCAGCTGATATTTTTAACACATGAGAAAGCAAAACAAAAGACGCAAAAAGTGAGTATCGTATGATCCACATTGCCTTGTTTTTATAATACTTGTTTCTTGTGTGCATAGTGCATACCTATAGTTATACTAGCTTACCTTGTACGCATATGAAAAAAAAATTGTGCAAAATGCAATATGTTTTTCGTGAACGCGACGAAAAATAAACTAAATAAAAGGTACGTTACTTTCCTTTGTGTATTGTAACAGAAGCACCTGCGTATCCAAATTCATAACAGAGGTCGACCAAAAAAATATGACAAGACTATGCCTAAACGAGGTACTAGGTTGGTATGTAACTTGTGTTTGTAATAATGTGAAACACATAAAAATCTCGTTTGTGCTACCTGATAATAACTAAAAGAGAGACAAAGAGCGTTTGAATAAATATTATGCTTTCTTCGTTGAGGTTATGGCAACACAAAAAAAAGTGTTTTTTGGATGCTTGTACTTTGCACTCTATTTAGTGTGTTGTGTGGGTGTATACTACCAAATATCATGCAAAATAATACCAATTGTTCTGTTAAAATTTTCGGCTTCCTGTAGCAATAACGGTACTTGGTGCAGTTGGATTTGTGCATACTATCTATACAAATCTATATTGTTTTTCAGCTTGACAAGTGTATGTTTTGAAAAGCGGTTATCATTGTATAACAAATTCCCGGGTTGTACGAGCTTATTTGACAAATGTAATATTTTGAACTTTGTATGCTATTGTCATGCTTAAATATGTGGCTATACCTGTTGTAATGATGTGCAAAAGATAAGATGACAAGTTATGTAACTCGTGCTAACTTGATAAGGGCGGTCAGCAGGTTAGTATGTTCACCCGAAAAAACTGGTTATCCAGCTTTCAAGTTGTTATGTGTCAAATTTTCCACGCAGGTTTTTACTGTAAACGATGTATCAGCAGGAACTATAAATATGTTTGCGAAAAACGTGATTTCTTACATTTCTTTTTAAAATTTAAATTTGTTTAAAGTCAAATATGAAAATTGAAAGCAATATGTATTTTACAATGAGCTAAATACAAAATTGAGCTTATACTCAAACCTAACGGTAGCGTAAGATTATTTTTTCACGCAAATGGGTACATAAAATTCTGAAGGAACAATTAAATTTGAAAATTGTATCAGAGAAACATGGTAAGGACGAGGTCAAAATTAATTATAGGGAAAAAATGACTCATTTTCTTGGTCGAGATGCACTAGAGGTAGTAGATCCTGCATGAGAATATGGGATTCACATAAAACAAAGAGTGAGTGATCAGTTTATTGTTAGCTTACCTTTTTGACGAACTTTTCCTTGCTAAGTCAAACAACAGACTGAGATATTTTTGGTTATGCGTCGTACTTGTTTCCAATCGAGGACACACAGATGATACTTGACATTTCAAAGTTCAATTATCCTCGAATCAACTTCCTTTCACTCACAAAGTTACCTGACTGTGCAAATTCCAAATGAGCATGTAACAACTACACAGCTTATTTGCAATTAGGTTTCGCCTCGGGCTATACACTACCAAGATATCTTCTTTGAGCCAGCTCCAACCTTAACGAAGAACAAAACATGGAGAAAAATATAAGAATTGTGCAACAACAACATCGAGAAAGGTGTCCGTAAATAATTGAACATTAGCAAGATAGAGTGTAGCCTGGTGAGAGGATGTTACAGACCAGTGAAAAATACGCTCACTAGTCAGTCTCTACAATTTCCCGTCAGTTGTTATATAGCTTTTCCATTACTTCGTGTTATCACTCATGACTAATGATAATGCAGCACACCAAACCCATACATCACGAAGGATTAATACCCCCGAGTGTCATATATGAACTTGAGTATTTCCGCTCATAAGCGTTAATGCTTTTATGTATGAAAAATATGCTCAACAGACATACTTTGTTTCTTTATTTACTCAATTTGAAACAAAATATCGACGATGAATGTGATTTTTGATTTTTTTCTCGTAGAACTTAACGTCTAATCTTTATGTGAGAATTAGGAAACAAAAGTGTTTCAAAAGATAAGGTTGCCAGACTGTAAGCAAAATTGCAGTATTGATGATTTCAATGTGTATCTATCAATGCTCATGCACTTTTCACATAGATCTATCGGGGCCTAGCTTATAGATCTTTGTAAAATTTCACAAAACTTGCAAATGTAAGCATGAATGTGCAAATGGACCTCGAATGAACGTGGCCTGGATCAAGCAAAATATTTCCCACATTTATCAGTCAAGACTTCTGGAGTGACTCATGCTACCGCATTTCTTCAAACAAAGCTTGCTAAAAAATCGATTCATTTTATTGTAAATATTGACTTCGTTGTAATTACCACTAATGAAGACTACGTTCTGGGCACCAGGAAAAGGACAGAAAGGCAGTATGAGGTTTCATAAGATGATCTAATCAATTCAGGATTGAGCGAGCATATATGTCGAGAATGTTCACTGAATGTTCTGTTCGGTGCAAATGTACCAAAGAGACGAATTAGATCATCACCAACAGAAGTAAGAAAGTTCTGATAAGCTGGAGTACATTTAGTTCAATTGCGCACAAGAATCATCGAAGCATGGTGCCTGTATCATAATTATTCTCCATTTACTACCATAGTCTAGACTGAAAGAGCTACACATTTTTAGGCAACAATAGTTTTTATGTTTCAGATAGGTTTTTTAGGTGTCCGTTGTGGGTAACTAATTTGTAACTTTGTAACAACCAGGGAGGTATTAGACTATATGATCGTATGAAAAGATTGGGGTTTTTCCAAAAAGAGATGATGCACTATTCTTAATAGAACACGATCTAATGTTTTAGAGGAATACTTAATCTATGGTCATGGTGTTTTGCTTGCCAATTCGTGTCTATTTATGAAAAGTAGTCTACAATTTCAAAATGAAATCATGTACTAATTATGCAAGTAAGCATTAAAAAATGTCAGTCTGAAAATGGCGTCTTTCCAGCTTGGAGGAGCGTTCTGGAGACTTTTACGCAAATTCCATAACTACTTGCGGACGCCTATCCCCAGCACTCAGCTACTTCTGTTCCCTTTTATTCAAAACCCAAATGCGTACACAAGAACTTCAGGGAGATCAGGGGTTAGCACTATTCAAGACGCAATCAACGCCATTCTGTTCGCGTTCCCTGCAAGATGGCCTTTTCCTGTACCTCTTATGGCAGTTGGTGTGATAAGTGCTGTTACAGCTGTGGTGAATGGGTGGGTTGCATTTGACCTAGCGAGGGATGTTGCTGCGAACAACGAAATATTTATAATTGACCTTAAGTGTCAGTCCGATATATTTGACTACATAGTTGTTGGTGGCGGCACTGCAGGAATAGTTGTGGCAACAAGAATAGCCAACGCATCTCGAAACATGAGAGTGTTACTACTGGAAGCAGGTGGCGAGGTTATTTTTACACTATATATCCAAATCATATCGAAACAGTGTACCCGGTTCCTATAAAAAATGTTCTCAAATTCTATATAGCCATCATTACTAAATGAAATTCCTGGCCTGGATTTTTATTTGATGAGGCAACCGGCAAATACATGGACATATGAAAGTGTTCCCCAGAAACACGTTTGTCTGAATTGCGACCATCGGGTACTCAGACAATTTAAATTTATGTAGCATGACACAGTTTTGAAACATACTTTTAATTAATTTTTAGAGAACTGTTACAACTAGGGGTAAAATGCTTGGAGGCTCATCAGGTACCAACTTCATGCTGTATAACCGAGGTAACAAGGAAGACTTCAACCGGTGGGCACTGGACACTCAAGATGAGCTTTGGAATTATGAAAATGTACTTCCATACTTCAAAAGATCCGAGGATTACAATGGGGCGTACGTACAACAAGCTAATTCGAAACTGTATCACGGACAAGGAGGACTTTTGAATATTGCCACCTCAAAGTTCACACCTGGGTTGGAAGATTTTCTAGCTGCCGGTATGGAAAAAGGATACTCTGTTGGAGATAGTAATGGGGAGAATCAAGAAGGTATTTTCATAGGGCGGACATTCATAAATAAGTAATAAGCAATGTTTGAATTCTCATTGGCCTATTAATTAGTATTTACGAGAATGGAAATTACAACACAGGATGGTTGGCGAGAGAGCGTTTTTAGAGCGTTCTATCAGGACACCGGAAAGCCTCCAAATTTATGTATAAAAAAGTACGCAAAGGTAACCAGAATTGAGTTTGCTACCTCTGGTGATACCGGAATGACCAAAGCTGTTGGCGTTACCTATGAACGACACAATCTCACAAGAACAGTAGCAGTCAGCAAAGAGATTATTCTCAGCGCTGGTGTTTTTGAGTCCCCGAAGCTGTTATTACTCTCAGGGATTGGACCATATGAAGATTTGACAGCTCTTGGTATTCCAGTTGTAAATGATCTACCGGTTGGACAAGGACTTCAGGATCACGTATGTCAAGTTTTGCAGATGAAGGATAGATGATGTCGTGTTTCATGCAATAAAGCTGCAATTATAATTGAAGGTTTACGCCCTCATGGGTCCATTTATGAAGGGTCCTTCCGCAAATCCAAATAAGGAATTAACGATAAAAAGCGCAACCAACTTTATTACAACTGGTGATGGTTCTTTTGCTACACCAGCGGGTTTCTCTGGACAGGCGTTTTTGAAGAGTCCAGTGGCACAGTACGTTTGTTCTGCAAGACTAGAGTATATTGAATAAGATATTAGATAAGATATCTTATTCAATGTACCCTGCTACAAGACGATCTTTTTCTTCATTTCATTATGTATAAATCATTGCTTTGTACTTACTCTTCCAGGCCTGATTATCCAGATCTACAAATCATCCAGTTTTCGATTTCCCTTCATCCTGAACTACCTGAAACATTACATGATATCCTTGGCTTGAGCCGCAAAAAAGTTAGGGAATGGCTTCAGCCTGAAACGTCTCTACATCTTGATGCTCGTCTTGTCACAGTCCTCCTAGGACGACCAAAGTCTGTTGGAACTTTGAAAATCTCTTCAACTGATCATCGAGATGAGCTCATAATTGATCCCAATTATCTTTCACACGGAGACGACAGAAAAGCATTGCTTTATGGTATCAAGAAAACGTTAGAGCTGTACGAAAACACGACAATTCTAAATGCTCCACTGTTTGGAAAGGCTGTCCCGGGATGTGAAAAAGAAGAGTTCAAAAGTGACAGCTATTTTACATGTTTGATGAAGCATGTGTCTGGGTCTTTTTATCACCATGTCGGTACATGTGCCATGGGACAAGTTGTTGATAGCAGGCTCAAAGTTAAAGGAATAGCTGGTTTGCGTGTTATAGATGCATCTGTGATGCCAAGAATACCAAATACAAATACGATGGCATCAACTGTTATGATTGCCGAAAAGGGCGCTGATTTTGTCATTTACGATATGATGAAGAACGTGAACACGCCTGGTTTATAAAGACAAACAATGATCCGGCATAATTATCAAATATAATTATGATAGAACATTATATTGTTAAGTAAATTTGAGACGAGAGTAAATAAAATGAAACAAGAAAGTCACATTTGCATCCAAATCATAAATTCGTCCACACATTACTATCAAATGACTCCTTCCTGGGTGTCTGTACTCAATCAGCAAGTCGATAAAATACAATTTCCTCAGTGAACAAGTCATTCATATCGCAATTTATTTAGCCTTTGGTTTTCACCCAACATAGAGTTTATAATAGAACGGATTTAGTTGTGCAAAGTGTTATTTTTGCTAATCGTAGTGTATAAAGATAAGATTACCACTTCGGCTCTCAAGATAACAACCTAAAAAATGTAAACCTTAAATAAAACTGTTTATGAACTATAATTAAAAAAATAAAAAATAAAAAATACTTACTCATTTCTGTAGCTAGTTTCGTAATCACAAGAGATCAACCATAAAAAATGTCTTCTCCAAATATAAGATACTCAACTTGCTTGATATTCGCTACGTTTTGCATACTTTCCCAGTTACACATCATTGACCAGCAGGAATCAAATGTGCATGGCCTTATCCATCTCTAAACATTTATCTAATGCATGATCATGTCATTCATATGAATTACAAGGTAGACCATTTAGCTGCTTGTTGCTTGACCACCCGTCACTGTTATCATTGCAAACTTAATTCGGACACGTCTATGGAACCTGAATAATAATCGTCCAAACAAACGTCCAAGTAATCAGGAAACCGTGAACCTCACAATAAAAATCGTTTCCTTGTCTCCATTTCCTCGTAAAACGTTTCCGAAACTTTTCATTTGCTTCGCTTATCTTACCTTTTCCCCGAATTCTGAGGGGTTTCGCCTTGAAACTAAAATATAAGCGTGAATCATTCACCAAATTTATATACTCGATGTAAGTGCGATAGTACCCCGTTCTGTTTTACATATTACAATATCCAGGCAAGTTTATACTATTTAGCAAGTGTCGAAATCAAAAAATGGAATTTTTTCGGTTTTCAACGAAAATTTGTTTGACATTTTTATTTCACTGTGACAACATAACCTTGAGAGCCACAACGATCCTGACGGAAAATAGCATTCAAACCAAGTAACTTGAGAAGTTGACTAACAAAAAACTTCAGTGAACCTGTCTTGTAGAACAACTTGAGCGAGTGAAGGAGGAGAATATTTTTAAAGAATTACATGCATTTTATTTTGCTCATTTTTTTGCAAATAGGACTGTTGAGAGGAACACGATAAGTTTTAATGTACTTTCCTCTCAAGGGGAAAATATCAATTTTTCATTTTACAATCTAAACAAAATATATTGAATGATGTGACGAGTAGCTTGGAATTTTTTTTTCTTCTTCGTTTTGGGACTGTTTACTGTATGAAAAGAAAAAAGAAAATTGAGGATGGGTCAGAGAACGCTGACGCAAGACCTTGTATAGATAATGTGTTTTACATCCTTACGGATAGCCTAACTTTGAAGATACGACGAATCGAAACTCAACATCAACACGTTCCCTCTTTTGTGTACAATACGTAACGAAAGGATTCAGAAAATCGCAAAGTTTCAGGAGAAAATGTTTTAAAAAATTAGATAATCCTCCTCCTCTAGTTTTCTTCTACTCAATAACTCCTCAGTAATCTACGGAGCTGTCAAGCGTTGTGGTATCATGTACACTGTGACATAGTCAAAAATATTTTACCACGGGAACGTTTTAATGAGAAAACGAAAAGTGCCAGAGTCCTTGGAAGATCCTCACAAATCTTTATTAGCGTACGTCGTCTCATTTTTATGATTTCCTCTTAACCGTTTGCAAATTATCCACCTCGTAAACTGAACTGAATATTTGGATTTTATAGAGCTACTCTTTAAAAAATCCATTAGCTTGGAATTGGAAAGCATCATCCTTGCTGGCCGAAAGCGTAAGTCTGTCAGTCAGAGTCATTCTGCATTTTCGTCAACAGTCACGTAAATCAGAAAAAAACGGGCGAGGAGACTATGGAGGAGGATACAGTTTAGTGTTTAGTCAGCTAAGAAATGACGAAAGCCTTCTTTGTCGACCCTCAGTGGAAAGATGACGATGTAACAGCCACAGAGAATGTTCAGCGTCAAGAAATATAACTAAACGTTTTAGAATTGTGGAGTTGTATCTCTCCATGGAGTTTGCAAGTCTCGTACTTGTGTTTCGAGGACGGCCATTCGGACAAGTTATTTGCGGCTATTCACATAGGATAGTATTAATTAACTTGACAAAAATTGAACAATTAGCGAGTGAATGCAAAATTGGCGGTTTGAATTGATTGATTAGTGCCTTAATTGAAGTGCAAATATGTTTTGCTAAGAGTGTATGGCGGTTTTTCAAAATCAACAATGAAAGGAGATGGAAATGTAGCAAGCTTTAAACTCTCGGGCCGTAGCCTGTTTCCAAGTGTGGGCGGTCTGAGTGGGCCGCGTTTTAAAAGTGACAACGACACAAAATTGGTTTTCGGTGACAGTTCAAATGAAACAGCAGTGACAACAAGTCTCCCAGTGATTTTCACTATGTTTGTTAACGACAGTGTGGTGAATAGTTCATTTCCTACAATGCAACCATATTCGGAATCTTTCACTGATGAAGGTGGAGGGCTAAATGAAAGCTTACTTGTTTCTAGAGTGGATTTCGATAACATTACCTTGAGAAGTAATGATACTTACCTTGCCAACGGATCTGCTGGCACAGATAGCAGTTCAGCCACAGTATTTTCTGCTCTAGTCATTTTAAGTTTGTCCATAATTTTTGGAAACTCTTTGGTCATCATTGCAGTGTTTCGCGAGCACTACCTCAAGTCTCCCCCTCACTACTTTGTGGCTTCATTAGCAGCCGCAGACTTTTGCGTTGGATCAGTACTTTTACCTTTTGAAGCTGTTACACAGCTTTTCGATCGCCGCTGGATATTTGGGGACATATGGTGCGAGCTATGGCACTCCTTTGACGTTTTGCTAAGCACCGCATCAATTTTAAACTTATGTATTATATCGTTGGATCGATACTGGGCGATTTGCACTCCCATGAGCTACTCCCGCCGAATGACCAGCACAAAAGCCTTTAAATTCATTGCCTTAGTTTGGATACTCGCCATTTTGATCTCATTTCCGGCCATATTCTGGTGGCGCTTAGTTCGCGACGGAGACATCCCTCCATATACGTGCCCTTTCACAGAAGACATCGGATATCTCATTTCTTCTTCCTGCATATCATTTTACATCCCACTCTCTGTAATGCTGTACGCTTATTTCAAAATTTACAAAGCTGCGGTTCAACAAAGTCGTAGTATTCGTCAAGGTGTTAAGTCTTTTTCCTCGCTGGATAAAAATGGTGAACCTGGGGATTTAACAATGAGACTGCACCGAGGAGGATGTTGTACTAATGACAGCAATGGGAATAGTAATGGTCGTCGTCTCGGGCAACATCGCAAAAGCTTTTCTTGTGCACGGCCAGAGTCGTCGGGAATCTCATTACTGGCAAGTAGCTGTCGACGAGCTGCCTCTTTCAGAGTTTATAACCACAAAAAATCACAATTTTTAGAGGCTCCTTGTCCTCGCGAAGATATTGCAAAGATCCATGGCGATGTTGCTGACGATGATAATGAAAGTCGAAAAAACGGAGATATTAATGGATCCGATGAGTTATGCACAGCAAATGGTGGAAATTTACAGGTTAACCATGACTCCCCAGTTTCGTTAAATAATAATTATAGTCATCGGTATCAGCAAAATAGAAGAAGTCATTTTGCCCCTGAAATCGGCCTGGCTATAAGTAACACCTCGATCGCAAGTCCGTTTCGTAGGCATTCCCGACGCAGCTTTACAGTCGCTCGCAAGATTGCCAAGTTTGCAAAAGAAAAAAAGGCAGCGAAAACGTTGGCCATTGTGTTGGGTGTCTTTATAATTTGCTGGTTGCCGTTTTTCGTCATTAATATTGTATTTGCGTTATGTAAAACTTGTGCGGAAAAGCACATGACGTTATTTGACGTGGTTACCTACATGGGTTGGGTCAATAGTGCTCTCAATCCTGTTATTTATGCCTGCTGGAGCCCTGATTTAAGAAGGTAAACATTGTTTCCTCTGTAATGTATCGTTGTGTTTTAAACTGACATTCTATATTCAAACTAGCAGCGTTACAATCATTTTTTGACACCTTGAAATTCAACAGAAACATTCCAAGTTTGAATTTAGTATACTTGTGTATTTGCAGGGCATTTGCAAGGTTGCTCGGATGTGGTCGATGCATGCGAGCTCGTCGAAGGAAGAAATCACTGCGCCGCTTTTCCGAAGTGTAAAATTAAGAATAGAATAAGTAGCATAATTAATACAAAAAGTGTTCTTTATTTTTTTTCTTTTAGTTTTTGCTTACAACTTGTCACATAAAGTAATCTCATTAACAATTACAAAAATCACTGATGTTTTCGACGTACACTGCATTAATGCTACTTCCTTTTTCTATCAACAAAATCACATAGGTAAATGTATATAATACATGTATACTTGTGTCTTGCCTCAAGCAATAAATTAAATAAACTCTACAATTTTCAAAACTCTTCATCCAAAAATCCATTATCTATGGCACTGGTATTATACTTCGCAGCACCTTTATAGCTATCTTAATAATACTGTGAATATCGGAATCATACCTGACTATTCTTATTGAGCTAAGTTTTAGAGACCTGTTATCAATCCATCGCTAACATTTCAAGGCATTTCGTCACGCATCAATTGTAACTCGAATTGTAACTTGCAAAGTGAAATTTCTAGTACGAAATTTATAGCATCAATTTATTACTTGAAATGCCTGGAAAGTATGATTGGCACATATATTATAATGTCGAAAGTAAACATCCGTCAATAATGAAGGACAACGCAAATAAACTTTCCAAGACAAAGACATGCTTTCACTATATGCCACCGATGATATATCGTGAAGATAAGTTATAGCGCTCTACTTTTCATATGCCCATTACACTATATAACTGCTTGCAATAATTGACTCTATTATCTGAACTAACAACGCATAAGCAGTAGAAAAACCTTACGTCGTTTCTCTTTAATCGACATGTGTAATATACCACTCTTCGGTCCAACATTGGGAAGTAGAAATACTACAAGGCAACTTCATACATTTGAAATGATCTTAACCTTGAACATGGCAATGTCGTGTATCGGCATGCTGAATGAGTGGGTAACGATAGTAACGGCCATTTACGTTTTACGGATACTTTTCAAGTATCTCTAAGCTTTTCAATTAAACTCATGCGTTTCCCAAAGTTACGAAGCAAATTTCATATCACAAAACTACCCAACTGTAAATTACTTTCGTTGAATTCCGTATTGGTACCCTTTTGACTGCACAGAATTTACATTTTTGCTGTTGAACTGAATTATCGTAGAGCATTTCGTCTGTATAAGAGTGCTGCCAATTATTTTATAGTTTTTCTATTGATGCTACAGATTCCTCCGCAAAGCCTTCACTTTTATTTCGTAATACGGCTTTCGAAATGTATCCCGGAGCAGTTTCAGTACCCTGGCATGAGTTGCTTACAGGTGAGGTGGGCTTGTTCCCGAAATCGTTCACATTTATGGGTGGCAGCTCGCTGGAAATGAACGTGAATCATTACTGGAACGAATATTACTATTGGTGCGGGACACGTATAAAGATGAGGAGTTAGTGTATCAATAACGATTAGGGACATATATACATGCAATGTTTTACCTTATCCCATTTCCAATGTGTCCTTTAGGAATCGATAGACTACTTGATGCATTGATGAGGTCACCGCTATCAGCACTGTTTATTCTCTTGTCATTCACGTCATTACTGTTCAATACATTGGCATTCTTCATGTTTGCGTTGCTATTGGCACTACCGTCATCGCACATTGTTTTTCCTGCTGCGTCAGTCGATGTAATGGCTTCTTGCTCAGGTGTCTGCGTGATGTTAATGTTACCACTTTTTCCTCCTCCTGTCCCTCCACGTTCATTGCTAGAAAAAGATGAAGTGTCAGGAAAGCATGCGATGTCACCTGAGGTAGACAACGACGCTATGGAACCGAACGGTTCGTCACTCCTCGAGGTAACGTACAGACTTCGAGCATCCAGGGGAGTTACAACACGACTATGCCAAACCAATTCCAATTATTAGCCTTTGGTTTTTTATAGAATAAACATGCATAATATATTGAAAAATGAATATTTCATGCTTTCTTCTCGATTCTCCTTTTATTGTTTTCACCTGAAATAGTGAGGGGATGTTGCAAACATTGGAATGATTGGCAAGGAAGGTCTCAGTCCCAGATTGGCTTTGTGCTGCTGTCCAGCTGGATCATCCTCTATATTAAGATGTCGCTCACCATCATCATACCTTCTACTATTTCCATCTCCGTTTGCAGCGGAAGCGGTGACATTTTCCAAACTTGCCCCATCACTCTGCGACCGATATTTCCTGCTACAGGTATTCCCATTAGAGTAATTGTAATAAGGGTATTGAGAAGATCCTACTCCTTGAGACGAAAAAGCAGGAGCCGACGTTGGAGCAGATTCAGTGGTAGGTGAGCTCAGCTCAATCTCTTGGAATCCAGAGGGATCTGTCACATGAATTGTGGGACTTCTTGGAGACTGTGCGGCTTGCTCGTTTCCACCAAACAAGAAAACACCGACTGGCACAGCCTGTAAGATATATCATACCATCTTTGTAATAATAATGTTCTTGCTTGAAGCACATATGCCTCTCAAGTATTTGCCAACACTACATGTGAAGCACAAAGAACAAAAGTAAATATTTAATGGAGTTCATCCATTCGTGAAATGGTAACTTTAGTGACACTCAAATTATGCGTCTGTAAGTCACGTTGTATCGCTATGAGCTTCTCTTATCGTTCATTTATTTTTCCATGACTGTGTCTATCATTTCAGTAGGTATGGCGGTGGACGTGTTCTGTGAGCAAGGAAAAAGTCAATAAAACGGCAAACGGCATGTTCCACCCAGCAAACCCAAAATAAGTTGTTTTTTTTGAGAAACTGTAGTAAAGGCAAATTGGATTTTTGCTGCAGTGTACCAGGATGAGTAACATAACTTTCCTTTGCAGACGAAAGAAAGAGCTCGTAAATCCAGTGTAAAAGAAACGATGATGCTGGTGGGATCTTATAATACCCTTTTAACGTCGTTATGTCGCTGATGAATACAAACTTAGATCAATTAACCAAATTAGTAATTGTCATGAATTATCCTATTTTCTACACACAAAAGTGTCCTTAATTAATTATCACCAACACATTTCGCTACTCTTGGCCATAATTATCGTAATCTCTGCTAACATCCCCACATCATTCAAACTTTCTTTTGAACTTTCGTCAATTATAATTTCCCCGGCTATGGTTTTTTTTAGCTCTGAGCCCAAAACAATGTTTCTCGTTGAGTACGTTTCTGTACATTACTATTCTTGCCAAATAACAATGAGATTATAGTACTTCGTGTGATGGTAGGCACAGAAGAAACAACGACTAATTCTTCACCTACTCTTCCTGTTTGCTACGTAAATCCACTTCGGCACGACCCAAACTTTCTTCCTCTTCTTTCATCCTGCCATCATTTTTGTTTAAAAATAAGCCACACCTTCTTT
>VICI01000782.1:0-30351 GCA_019593645.1 Akabosia matsudoensis
ATTTTATAAGCTATCAATGCTACCCGTCATGATAGTTGATATGCAGTCATGCCATAATCTTATCACCAACACAGCAAATCATAGAGCAATTAGTAAAGAAAAGGGTTTTACAATTAGCTGAGTGCTCTCTATTTGTACTGAAAATTATCACGAATAGTTTAAGCAAAATAATTAAAGATCATTAGCTACGTCAGGTGTTCGAAGTGTTTATGAGATTTTATGGCTTCGTTAAATGCAAAAAACGAAATTATTGCTTTGGCGATGGAGATATGACGGAGATGTGTTTCTGTTTGAAATCAATGTAATCAACGTTTCTGGCATGGTAACAGCTCTAAAAAATGTAAGCTAGCTTTGTTGTAAAAAACATCAGCCTTTTTGTTGTTGGTGTATTTATTTTACTGACTTGACTAAACCAGTCAAGAATAGGTCAAAATGTCAGAAAATTAATGGGTAGCTCTATGACTGTAAGTAAACGTTGAGGAATACAAGAACATTTACGTGGATGAGCACAGCGGTTATGAAAATAATTTTTTTATAGACATTAATTCAAATCAATCATGGATTTCTTTAGTATGGAATCCAAAAGTTGTTGGTAGAAAATATAACGATTTAATCAAACGATTTGATTATGCGGTAAGCACTGAATCATTCTCATGAACGCAGTTAACTTGTTATTGGCTCTGAAAGTAAACGCGTTAATCGCTATCAACATAATATATATTAGCGAAAACATAAAATGATACGGACATCGAATAACGTAGACATGTAGACTGACTCAGTTGAGATTTGACTGGATTTTCTTACAAAATATTGTTTTTCTTGTTTCACGAAATACTATTTTTATCACATTTTGAAGATATCCACATAGTAAGAGTAACCAGTTTTTTTTTATATCCCTAAATTTTTCCATTTCGCACTATAAATATATTTTAAAGACTTTGACGATTAAAGAACTACATAATTTGTTGATCACTTAAGTTATGTAAACCAAATACCTCAATGATAAATCAAAACTTTCAGCAAATAAAGCACATCTTTTAATCTAACTGAATATTAATTCCTTTTGTAATTTCATATTCAGTATCGTGCATAACTTTTCCCTGGTTTAAGTACGGAGTCCAGATCGCTTATTTATTTGCAATAACAAGTTTATACGGAAAACCTAAGAAAGAAGCGTTTTACTGACAAAGTATGCTCAGCAATCATGCAAGTTTTATGATCAAGGCAATCCAGTACCTAAAGAGAAGTCGCAAAGAGCAGCCGGCACGAACGTGATTGATCATCATAATCATTCTCTTTATTCTTGATCATTGAAAAGCCCACTTGTAAAGTAATTTTTGATTGTGAATGCGCATCCAATAAGCTCGTGTCTCGTTATTATTTTTTCTTTAGCTAAATCTCTTAGTTCTTTACCAATTTATACTTCCTTTCTCTTCATGCTCCTTTTTCTCTGTACCAAATAAGTATCGTTGTCATGCTATTTGCTTTATAAAAAGTTCCACCATGAAAAAAAAACTTCAAATAAAGTTGACGACAAAAATGACGAAGATTACACGACAATTTAATAAAGCTCTCTCTCCCTCTTTCTCGTTCGATATGTTATTATTACTTTAATCTACATTCTAAGTAAAAACAAACATTATTATTGCTTTTTCATAGTGTGTACGAAAAGTTCATAATGAAATGTAAACTATGACAATCATCATGACTGGTAACCACTACCTTCACCGCAACCAGTTGACATTCAAAATTACCACAGCAGCACAATTTCTACAGATTTTTTTCTCTCTATTGACATTTTCATTTTCCTCAGAGAACACGAATCAATCAGCATGGCAAGCGACATATAGGGAGAGAATAAAAGTAATATTACCTTTTTCGTAAATGAATGGTGCACTACCCTCCATTTTTCAACTGATATTTGAACGCATAAAAATATTAGAAAAAGTTGGTAGGCATGTGATTGAGCGTGCATAATGAGTAAGTACAAGAATGACGAAAAATTACATCAAAAGATTGATCAGTGAAGTCACCAGTATGTCAACTCCTAACTTTAACCTAACACAGAGAATATATGCCTTTCTTTGCTGAGGGTTGAATAAAAGTTGGTTAATAAAATGCGAAACAGCACCAGATTGTGCAGCCCAACAATTATGTATAAGTTTGGAGTTTGGACCATATGCCATCAATAGACTGTACCAACTGTGGTCACGCATTCAATCACACAAGACGTGTTAAAAATTAAACACGGCCGGTGATGAATTCTTTATTTTTGTATGCTACACGAGCTGTATCAAAACTATTGTGTGTACAACATTTTATTCTAGATTAATTAAAAAGGTACGTAAATACAATCTACTGGTGTCCCTTAATGTTGTGGTCCAACGGGGAATTCACAGATATCGATGGTATTACAAAGAAGTAGGTTCTGCCAACATATTTTGCGTATCAAAGCGCAGGTTGAAAATGGATTTCCGTATACGGTGTGAATTTAAATCTACATCATTTTTACATGTTAACAAAGTACGCAATTTTCAACTAATCATTTTAGGGTGCCGTTTCTTAACTTTTTAATATTCATAATTTATAATCGCTCCACTTGTTCATCGTCTTTAAAGGTTTTTTTCCCTCTCCTTCTCGAATGAACCAAGATGGAAACATGTACCCACTAATTTTCTCTTCCGCTGTAAAAAATAATCTCTCCTCCGTTAAAAAGTTCGCTCAACCCTTTTACTCGAAGCATGTTTTTCCACACAATAAAATCCATTTTTATAACTACCTTTTCCCTACCTTCCTTTCCTCTATATTCTGGTACAGCACAACAGGCACTTTGCTTTCTCGGCTCACATTTTTTCCAATATTGCAATTTTTCTCTTTAATTTATTATACCCTCTTGCATCTCATTCTTTTTTTTCTGAATGCGAGCACCCTACCTCTTATACACGATGTGTTTTTTGTTACCACCTCGGTGTAGTCCTCAAGACAATAGCCAACTACTCAAAATAATAATAATGATAGAGTTCTTGATACGCTCTTTGCCATCTTCGTCGCATCAGTTAAAAACAATAATCTCCATTTTTATTCTGCTATTGTTTCCCTATCCTCTGTTCCTTCCTCCTAAATGCTACTTTTTATTTAAAACTCTGTCCATTTACATCCCTATCGTCGGAGTCATGATTATTACCGTATTTGTTGTGCTATTGTTGTTGTGGTTGCCATCTCCATAAAAATAATATTGTACATGTCTGTTACATGCTTTTAGGATGATAATCGTCGTATCTTCGTCATAACGATAATTACTAGCACAGTACAAGCAGTGCACTGCAGCTTTTAAGAAAGCAAACGAGTTAGATTTTATTTTACAGCTTACAACACTTAATTACCAAAAGGCAGGCAGAAGCATAAGTACCAAACATTTACAATAATTTTTTGCTCCTATTTTTACCAAACACAATGGGAGAAAAGTGTAGAGTGATTTTTTTAGCGGCAAGCAGTTGGCTTTTGTCTTGGGTGGAGATCTCAATAGTTTCTTGACTTTTTTCCTTTCAAACATGTACTGAGTTGCTTTGACAAATCCTTTGGCTTTCTTGTTTGTTGTTTTCTGGCTTGTTTAAAGTATCACAGCATGCATAGAGGCATGGCATGACGATGACAAGCTTGGGTAATATATTGCACCCGGCAATACCCTTCAAGAAAGACGAAGATTTCTTGAGCGCACTGTCCTGAAAGATGTGCGACGTTAAAAAAGTATTTTGTAAAAAGATCATTATCGTATTTTTTCACGTATGAAAATAGCTTTAAAAGTATATGAAACGTGTTAAGTTTGACGGTGGTCTTGAGTAACAAAAAGAAGAATTTTTACGGTGTGTTATTTTTTGTTGATACATCAAAGGAGTGCTGACGATTGATTGGATTGATCTGACTTTGGGTATCACACTAATTACTCATTTAATCCGAGAGAGCACAAGTGAAGAGGCTCAGGCCAGAGCAATAAGGCAACCAGAGCAGGCCAAAAGTATTAAAATATTTTGGCTCAGTTTCATCATTATCCTTTTCTCTGGCTTTTTCATGCCTTGCTGACTTTGCTTTTTCTTGTGGTACAAAAGGTGAAAATAGTCATGCCATGCCAAAATGCAACTCTGGCAAGTCAAGTCAGAAAAGCACGCTCTCTCTTGACATAATACTACACAATACATGTTATCGCTGATGAGCATCATATCAAATGATCATTACCCGAGAGAAAATTGTAAAGTAAGACTATACCACTTATTATGTTGGTTTTTCTCTATTCAGGTTTATAAATGCCGAGCACAACAGTTTCTGGTTGAGTTGTATGAGCTTTAACACAAAAAAATTCTCATGGGACCCCAGACACAGAGAAAGGAGGAGAGAGCCGACTCTGTTACTGTATCATTTACTGTGTACCTTGTCTACGTGATCTGATGATCTCTCTGATTTGACTTGCTCAAAGTTAATTAGTTTCCTGGGCTGATATGGTGGTGGTGGAAGTCTTCAAAATACAACCCGTATCGGTATCAAAAGCAGCATGATCGGCTGCTGATGATGGACTTGACCAAAGGAGAAGAAGTAAAACCGACGGAGACCTGACAAAAAAATATATCTCTAGGTTGCTCCACTCACTGGGAACGTCAGTGAGTCAGAGTTGGAGTGATGATGGCAGCAGAGTAATTAATCAATGTAGACCAAAAAGTCAGAGATTCTACCTGGGTAAATAAGCCGCTTTGGATTTATTATCGGAGATTTTTTTTGCTAGAAATGAAAATTGAGAATATCAAAAGAATCGCTATTGTTCGTTAAACACAACAAGCAGGTAATATAGAATACTTTTTTTCATTATAAACGCTAAGCCTGCGTTTTTCTCCTATTGTTCGACTTTTTTTTTTCGGGTTGGTAAGTTCGGAATCAAAAATATTGTATGAGTAATGGGTAATGTGTTAAATATGATATGATATATTGTGATGATGATGAGAATGATGAATGGCTTGTGATCTGATGGACAGAGACAGGAGAACAATAAAAAAAGTTGAAAGAGAGAAATAAAAGGAAGAAAGATGGTTTATTATGCAATAATAATGGATTATGTAAAAGAGGAAAAAATACGAAAAGTAATTTTCTGGGGTTTATTTTGGTGAATCGACAGAGAGGATGAATACAGCGTGAAATGAGAGAAAGAGTAAAAAGAGCAAATTGGAGCCGGCCTGTTTCCTTAGCTTCAAATCATAGTTCTTACATCAAACAATAATTAATTTTTATGATCATGTCAAGAGAAAAATATAATTGGGTGGAAAGAGCGAAGAGGGAAACCAAAATGGAAAGTGAGGAGGACTGTTGCTGATTTTTTCTGGAATTCGCCTGGATTACAGTTAGAAGTACTAATACGGGAATCTAAAACTAAACTTTAAAAAAATGGGGATTGTGTTGACTTACATGTTAGAAATGTTTGAAAAATGTTGTGCAGTTTCCTGTTTTTGCAAATATATTTCCCTTCCCTTGCAATTTAACATTTTCTCAGAATGAAAGCACGTTGTTTTTTGGCATAAGTTTTTTCCACCTTCGCACGGTCAAATTAGCACGCTTTCTTTGCAGCGGGTATTAAAAAGATAATTAAAAAAACACATGTAAAGCGACGCGTTTTTGTCAAATCATTGCATTCTCATTTAAATATTTCAACTTTTTTTTTTCACCAGGAATAATGTTGACTTTTATTTCATGGTCTCACTTACTGTGTTACATACATACTATACAATTTTTTCTAGTCATCTATGCTTTTGTCTTCTCCCGATTCCATTCTAAAAGCTTGTATTTCCCTGAGTTTATAATTGTTTAGAGTGCATTTTAGAGCATACACAAACTCTCCACCAAATATAATATGCAAAGCCATAACAGCTTGTATAGTTCTTTCGCTCCTTCCTGTGTTGGTTTTTTACACGAGTCCTGTTCAATGCTAATTAAGCTCGGAGTAATTAGTGCAGCTTAATGGGATATTTGAGCTGCTGATGGTACACCAGATGAGGACGTTTTCCTTCCGTGTGGACGCAGCACAAGCTTGATGCTAAAAGTTTAGGAAATTTTATATCTGTTCCACTTGTTTCATCGTCCTTTTCGCATCAGTCCTCGTCGTGCAGTATTAATCTAAAAAGTGTATTCTCTTCTTTTAGTAATTACGAGTTTACACAGTCTCTTCCTTTTACCTTCTCATCACACACAAAGCCCAATGAGGACGATACATACAGAAGGGGCAAATTATATTGAAACTTTACATGTTCTCCTGTTTCCTACCTACTATCACCAATTTTCTCTCCGCTTTTTCGTTTACCCAGATATACCATGCAAGTGAATCTGGCACAACAAGAAATTCTTTAAGCATCAAGCTTCTATTAAAATTGCGTTTCAAAATTTAAAATCTAAGCTTCCATGAGCTTAATGATCATCAGTTTGGAGAGTGCGATTTTAATTGTAAAATGGTTTAGCCGAACCATTTGTGAGTTTTAAGACAATGACAAAGTCGAAAAGTGTACGTCATCAAACCATACCTAAAAGTAATATCCAGATATAGATCTCCGAATAGAAGATGTCTTTCTCCCGAGATATGAGATAGTTTGATCGTCGTGCAATATGCCTCCTCCTTCCCTCCCTTTCAACTAATTTTATTATACCATCTTAATATTTTATTTACCAATTCACGGCATCGTTTTCCACACATGTTACCTCGGTCATCAAGTGCATTTTATAGTGTATCTTCTTTCCCAATGTATAATTTGATTATCATTTTCTGCCTCAGCTGTACCCAGAGATAGTGCACTTTTTGGATGCTCTAATGCTATTACACGTTTTTGGTGTGTTGATTTTAAATATAAAAATTCATTGTCAAACGTCACATTGTGAATGTCGTGGTTCATTTTGAGAGAGCTCATCGTGAAATGATCCTCCTCCTCGGTCGATTCATCTTGTTCACGTTTCTTTCTCAACTGTCATTTAATGAGAATGACGATATCAAAAAACTCTCTTGCCACACTCAAAAACGCTTCATATTACAAAAAACAATGGGATAGTGGTAAAATTCATTAATTTTTCTTGTGATGTTAGCTCATGATAAAAAGTCAGAGAGAGGGAGAGAAAAGAGGAAGAAAAGAAGTGGAGTAGTAGCGGTAGAGTTTCATGGTTAGTTTACCTCTTGCGGTTTGAGTTTCCTTCGAGTCTACCCAAGTAAATATGGTAATGATGAGTTTGTACTGGTGGTGATGATGAGTAGATGCTCCAATAATTTTTCGTCGGATGTTTGTTGCAACTTTTGCTGAGTGAGCAAACACACTCGCAAGAGAGGCTTGATGAGATGATGAGAAGCAGCGGTTGGATATCAATTAAAAATCCCTCTCGCTTTTACAAAACATGAAAACAACCACTGCACACTGGTTTCTTCTCTGTATTTTTTAAAAACAGCTTCTTCTCCAGAATGCTTCCGGAACTCATTTGTAATTTGAATGCGAAATGTAAGAGAAACAGGGAGAAAAATGATCTGACGAAGAGACAGGGAAAATTGAGAGAACTGTTCGGTGTGTAATTTTATGCAACATCAATTATGAGCCAGAGAACAACCTGGAGACAAGTAGGGAAAAGAACAAGAATATTATTTCTGTGTACGCTTCTTAACGGAACCTATTATGTGTTCACCTGTGAAACAATCTGTTATGGAGCGACATTGAATAATGGAATCAAGCAAGGGCGCTCTGACGGGAGAAAAGTAACGCACCATTTGTCTGGCATGTTTGACAGGGATGAAGTGTTGACCATAACATGAAATGGTCAGTTTGGAGTGGCCCTTGTTCCGAGATGAAATTGAACAAATTATTTTGAAGTTTCAAAATATTATTATCATTACAAGATTATTGAGAAGATGAACGTTGAAAATTGAAGACGAGTAAAATGTTAATCATGAAACGAGAAGAAGGCAGTCAAGAAAATGATACAAAACAGCTAGGTCGACCTTTCTTATACATCTTTTTGGTAATAGCGGGGGTCCTTGTACACGCATCAGAACAGTGAGAGTGTGAAGACTTGCTGCAATCTTGTAATCCAATACATAGATTGCAGACAGACAACAAAGTGCTACACGAGTACACAAAATCAAAATATGTCAATAAAAAAATAATGTCTGAATACTTTGTATATACGCTCTATGAGAAGCCATGAAAATTTTTCTTCCACTGTTTCAGCAACGCTAAAATGGTAACAGAGTTTGGTTGGAGCAATAAAAAATATGGAAATCAAATCAAATCTGGCTCACGAAGAAATTATATTGACACGACACACCAGGTAAAAATGGACGAAAGGGATGAGAGAATGTAATGAAAAGATGTTAGAATTGATTTGATTTGATAGGGAAAGAGATGACGATGAAGAAGAAAAACAATCAAAATATTACAATTTACAATGCAAAATGCAATAAAAACTGTGCTCATCCATAAGGGAATTACAAAAATCTTGCCGTGTGTGGTTTTATCATGGTGATTTTTATTGCACACTATAAGTCTCTCTAGAACAACAATGGCGAAAAGAGAAGCTTTTCAGGTTGTCTTTTTTATTATGGTAAGTAAGTATTTTCCTTGCTAATTTGAAACAAGTCAATAGCAGCAGGAGGGCTTCATCCTATACAGCCAACCGGACTGAAAACGTATTTAAGATGGCTAGACAAACTAGAAGCTGAAAAGTTTGAGTAGATTTGCCAAGTTTGACATCATCACGTGTGGCGTGCAGACTGCATATTCCTGATGGTGTGAAAAACATCATTTTCCTTGCAAGAGGTAGGACCAAGCCCTTGTTCTCACTCTTTCGGAAATATACAACACAAACTGATCAATAATTTCAGATATGCTTGTGAGTCGACGTAAAGTTTTTATCAGTAAAGCTTTTGTAAAAAAACCCTTTAAAATGCTTACCTAAGCTTTCTTGCAAATATTGCAGCCAATTTCTTTTCCGGTTTTAATTATTTCAGCTTCATAGTGCATTCATTCCCACTCTTAGATATCTCCCTCTTGATGTTTCTCATTTACCCTTGTTATTCATGTAATGAAGATCCCTCTTCTTATTCTTATCCAGAGCAGGAAAGCTATCTTTCACTTCTTTTTTTTCTTCCTTTTTTGTCGCCGCATTTTTCTCTTCTCCCTTCTTTTTCTACTAAACTAGTAATAATGACTTGATATATTGTCTCGTAATGCGAGTAATGCATTCTTTTCATCATTATTACAATACATTACACCACCGCAAAACTTTTTATGACTTTTCTCTACAAAGCCTTTAAAGCTTACAAAAGTCATCCTTATAGTACTGTACACGGTGTAAACTAGCTGACAAGATAAAAAACGAAGAACCTGCTTGCTTTGCTCGAAGAAAACTTCCTAGGAAGTAGACAAACTATAAAAAGTCAAAAGGAGAAGGGCGTTTTAAAGTTTACATTTTTCTCTTTCTTAGTACAGATATGCACACAAGGAAGGGAAGAAGCCAAGTGAAAAAAATCTTGTGTCATTTACAAGAATAAAAGTGCTGAGTCGTCGAGAGAAAAAATGCCATAAGTCTCCCTTCTTGTATCTTTCTAATTCTTTTTACTCTTCATTTGGGACAATTTCAGATACATCGTGTTTAACAACGCAACCGGGATAGTGAAACACACGACCAGACTACGATTAACAATTAGATGAATTGTTTTCTTTCTTTGGAAAGAATATTTTCTTGACGGGGGAAAGGTAGTTAGCACTGTACCACACAGTGGGAGCTCGTTTTAAGAAAAAATACGCCGAGAAAAAAACTTGATGTTCTTTTTGGGTAGATATTGGTGCGTAAGTTGACTTTTTTAAACATTGCGGTTTTTGATATCACTAATTTTGTTAAGAGCTTGTTTTACGAGATTTTTTCCTACAACGGGGATTGTAGAATTCATTAAGTTAAACGGTTTTATTGCGTGTATTTACCCTGCATAGAAGTATACATTAGGACGTAGCCTTTTTCCCCCTCTTTCAAGGTGCAGTAATGAAAACTATTTAGGAATATTTGTGTCCCAAAATCTGTCTTGTTTATCAGGCTTATTTTCAAAATAAAGTTTTCATGATGGTATTTCGGCCGGTGATTGGCAGTTTTGGCTGATTTGGATGATGATGTCAGTCAAAAATGCAACTCCGTAAAATGAGACGAGGTATTATTAAGTACCTACACAACCTATCTAAATAATGATTACACTGACGATAAGATGACGACGATGTGGTGCGATGGTGGTGATGTGGCGGTGTAAATAAGCTCATTTCTCGTTTTCATGTAACCTATCGAAAATAAACTTTTTTCTGAGCTCGTCACTCATCATGAGTGGAAAAGGAAACGCTGGGCAGGTACTTAAAGAATTGGTTGATATGATTTTTGAAATGCTCCGAATGAGTTTTACGCTATTACGGGTAATGTCAGTCGACAGTGACAAATTCGTGACCATTTATCATATCAGAGAAAATCATCACACTTCATAATGAATCCTTTGCGTTCCTATATTGGCTTGTTCGTTTTCACAAGAGAAATATTGAAAGCAATTTAACGATTCAAACAAGACAGGTCATCAGCCTTTTGCGTTTATTTTGACTCTCGTTCAATTTGACAGGTCTTATTCCCTCAACAAGGCGTTTTCTTACGACTTAGGAGAAAAAAAGTTATGATACCATTGTTATCTCTTGTTTTAAATTTGTTCACTAATAAGCTGTTCACCAGAGCATAGGGACATCGTACAAACCACACTTAAACCTGATGTCTCATGTCATCTTTCACGTCCATAAATAAGTCAACCCAACCAAACTACAGCAAACTACGTAACTTCTTTTCATACCCTTAAACTTGCTCTTGTTATAAAGCCATGATAATAAACGTTGTGCTGATGAACTTGAGATTTTTGACGACGGTTTTCAGTGGTTTTTTTGGTGGTGTCGGTGCAAAAGGGAAAAATCGTGCCTTATGAGATTTTTTACTTGCTGGTGGACATTGCTCTTGTGCTAATAGACTTGAGATGTTTTTCCCTCTTTTCTTCTGTGGTTTACCGTTTCCCTTTTGGCTTTGTCCAACAATTAGAGGAGGAGATCACAACAGCCATCTCATTTTCATGTGCACTATATGCCAATGCCAACAAAAAAATGGAGTTCTATTGTTAAAAAGTTTTTACAACAAAAAACTGTTGTATGCTTCTGGCGAGACACTGAACTGTTCTATATGGTTCATCAATCTGTCTTGGCCTGACTGGGCATCAGTTTCAACACGTGTGCTTGTGGTTTCCTATTTGCACTCGTAATTCTATCGTTTTTTTCGAGAAAAATACCTTTCCTTATGGTGAATATTTGGCATATTTTTTCCTCGCAAAAATGTGTTTTTAAAACCATTTTACCAGAGGCGTTGTTCGCAGAAAAAAAGAATGCGACGAAAAAAATGTTTGTTCGAGACGACTTATGACTTTAAAAGATGGTACCATAAATTAGCCTCTTTTAAAAAACTATGCATACTTTTTCGAAAGATAATGACCTGCTGCTGCCTCTGTTTAAAAACCTATTGAATCACTTCTTCCTAACGGCATCTGGTTAAATGCTACCCATCATATCATAAAAATATCTATCAACTCACGTGGAAGGAAGAATAAGAGAAATTCTTTAACCCATTCTTAGTTCATTTTTCTCTCCATATTGCACTTCTCTCCTGTCATTTTATTGCTCCTTCAATGGTGTGCAAAGAAGAAAAAAAAGTTTTAAAAATCGTTAAAAAACCGAATATACAAGATTTCAGTATTCAAAGAGTGACAGCCTAACCAGCCCGGCATAAAGTATCACAATAATCATAACAATAATCATACATGCATCAATGCTTTTTCTCCCCATCCGTTTCTCTATTGTCATTTCATATGAAACTGGTGTAAATGGAAATCGTAAAAAAGTATTATAAATGTTAGGTTGGTCATGTAAACGCTCAAAACATGAAAATAGCTTCTGTTCACATTTACGAATGACTTGATATAACACTCTTCTACACGAAAGTTCATTTGTAGCAACGGTTTGTATGTAGTCGGTGATTTAAAAAAACTTTTATTTAGAATTGGAATGCTGAATGCGCAGAGCATATCGTGCGATAAGGTTTTCTATTGTTTCCCTTGCTGACTTTGGGATACATGAATTCTTACTAAAATGTATTGCGTGTGTTATTTTTTGATGGTGTGATCGATGATTCAAAAATGATGATAACTATCTGTTTTCTATTGTTTGGGTAAATAAAGCTAGACGAAAATTATTCCTTTTGTGTAAACATATCCTGAAAATTGGATAGAGCTAGTGATGCACCAACACAACAAGCCCAATATTTTCTATGCATGTCCCATGAGAAATTCACCAAGTCATAAGATGAATCACTTTTTAACATGCAAAATACAAAGTCATTTTTTAGTGCAAAAACGATAAGCTACAAGAATTCTTGTATTGTCTTAAAATTCCTGGAAAACCATGTACGAATATAACGCGGTGCTCACGGAAGCCATCTGTCTCTGCATCTTCTTATACTCCTTTTCCAAGAATTAATTAAATCAAATTATGTGTAACTTTGATTGTTCACACTTTTTGCAGTATAAACACAAAAAAGTGCCATTATCCTTATGCTGACCACGGATATGTCCATTTGCACGCATTTTTCACCGAAATTCTTTCATTTCATGAAAATGCTCAATCTTCAGGGTGGCATTATCACACTGGTGTATAAAAATGTTCACAGTGTAATAATACCGTTCTTTTTGTTTGATGATACAATCAAACAAGCTTGGTGGCTTGTCTGCCGATGATGGCGTTTACACATTACCTTCTTTTTACGATCATTTATAATACAGCTTTGGTGGTAATCATAATATGATAATAATCGTGATAATCACAATGATGATCGTCCTCATCATCAATTGTTGTGAGCTCACATTGTTATAAAAAAACGCATGTATACATTCATGTCTATCAAAGGAAACTCCGTTTTTTCATGTAAAAAGTCTTGTTTTCTGTCTTTTCTGGTGAATGTCGATGATGATGTCGACGTGAAACATGGTTTCTTCGTTTTACCTACCTGCTAGACTGCGAGAGAAAAAAACCCGAATAATTTTTCAAAGGGGAAACTCATATATCCAGTCGTATGGGCTTGGTTTCAAAGGGGAGAAAATAAGATAATAGCTGAAAAGTTGCGTCAAATCTGTTTCTTCTAGAGCAAGTTGAAAAATACTTGGTTGATGATCAGACTTCAGAGAAAGAGTAAAGCTCACAACCAGAGTGTTTCATTGTTGATGTGGTGCTGTTTTTATCTTATCTTTACGAAAAGTAGAATCTGTGTGAAACGGGCTCCCTGACGTGCTCATCGTAGCCATTCCTGAAGGAAAATAAAGACCTCCCAATAGAGCCTCCAAATACTACGCACAATATGAATACGATTCTATTTTACATGGTGGCGGGTTTGTTACTGATTATGTGCTGATATCCTATGCATTACGAAATCAAATGGGATTATTAGAGAAAGATGAGAGGAGGAGGTATTGATACAAATGCTCAGATAAAAAAAACTGCCTGCACAAAAAGATATCTCTTCGTGTTTCTATGCTCTTCCATGCTGTCACATTGTTGTATAGAAATGCAAGAAAAGAGACACTGAGATTTCATCATTTCCAATAAATTACACAAGGAAATCAGGCGAACTCGAAAAAAAATATATATCTTGGGGATGTTAAACAGCCTGTAAATAGCCTTGTACACTTCTTTATCTGATTTACTTGCAAAAGAGAAAAAGGGTTGTGGTGGGACATTTAGATGGCTTCCAGTTCAAAAAAATACTTACACTGGTATAATTCCATGCGTTTTACTTGGCTTTACTAGTGATAAATGCACTAAATGATAAATATTGTCAACTGTACTCAACTCGTCCATTAATCTTCCCCTATTCCCGTAAAACTTTCAAGCTTCTCATAAGTTTTAAAGTATCCCTCGCCGCTTTGAAAGAGAAAATATCATTTATCCATCGTTTAAGGTCGCTGCAAAGGTCATCGCGTTTTTTTATATTCTTCCGGTGAGCGCTCACAGAAACTGAATGAATTGACGTAAGGCATGGAATAAATAATATCGATCATGGTCTGGTTTCCAAAAAATAAACAAATCCTATTCTTTACAAAAAAACGCATGAAAAATTACTGCCCCAAATTGTTTTTAGTAAACAGACAGGTACATGATTTTTCTCGGTAGTTTCATTCGTTCAAACGGAACTTGACTATAAAGAATTCTATCAAGATTTCATCACATCATTTCATTTTCGATTGTCACCAGCCTGTAATCAGTCAGCAAACATGAAAATCATGTCATCTTTGTAATAACTTGGCAAAAAAATCTTTCCGCTACATCTCCTCGCTAATTTCTTCCATTTTGTCACCTGTCACCATTCATACAATATTTTTCTCTTTGGTATTAGCTTGCTCAACACCACCAAGAAAAATATTGCATTTCCTGAAAGAAACTCTGTCATTGTAAAATCAGTTTTTTAAACAAAAAAAAATTAAAGATGTTGATGAGTTTTTCAAGGTAAAGGAGGAAGTCGTTGCGTTGTGTAAGTAATTTGTCTCCATCATCGTCCCTATCAAAAAAAGAAACTCTACAAAAATTTATCGCATAACTTTGAGAGATATTTTGTTTCTGATCGAAAGTAAAACATATGTAAGTGAAGATGCGCGCAGAAGAACACCTCTCCTGTCAGAAGATTCCTGAGCGTGATATATTTTGTTATGATGAGGGAAACAGCAACAGCCCATTTATTTACATGGATTAATATGCATAAAATACGATGATATTTAGACGAAAATTGCATACCCACAGAATTATCATCGAAGCATGCATGTTTTGAATTAAAATGTGATTTTTATGTTTTAGAACGAGTTGCTGTGTTGTGCAATCCAATTTTACGACTTGGCATGCTAAAGCGTAACTTTTTTTATTGTAGCAGCGAGTAGGAACAGCGCTTCTTCACACAAAAAAAACTGGTGAAAATGCCAGTGGCATCGGTCGGCGGTGGTGAAGCCAGCGAGAAAGAAAAATTACCTGAACGGTTTTTGTACATGAAATGCATGAACACAATTTCAAAGTTTATTTAATTTACAATTTTTTTTCTGTTAAAAAACGCTGATGTGATGACCGAGACGAGAATGTGGCATGCCAGTGGCGGCGGATGATGAACAGTCGTGTGATGCGGTTTGGTTTGTTATCCGTATATTTTTGCTAGACGAGGTCTCTTTTTCGAGAGTAATTGCTAAATTTTCCGAGAATTTAAAAAAATATAAAAAAATGCAGGAATAGCAAAAAAGAAAGTATTTGTATGAGAGATGCTGTTTTTTTGGGGAAAGGTGAGGGAATGCATATTGTTACTGGTGGAATGCAGGCAAAAAACAACTCAGCTTGTGAATGTGAATCATAAAACACGACATGATGGAAAGTGGATGCTCACGGGATAATATTTTGACCGGATACCTGCGAGCGAGCATGCGAAATAAACATAAGGGACATGATTATAAAAAATATATAGAAACCGCATACTAGAATGGACAAAAGAAAAAGGACTGAATCAATATTGTGCGAGCATGAGGATAAAAAGTGTAGAAAAATGCCGCCTGCGGTGGATGATAGTTGTGGATCGATAAAAATGGCTACATGGGGATTACATACAATGAAAGTGTGTGTGAAACATGAATTTTTGTTACATTTTATTTTTCATGCGGAACGTTACAACATGATCGACAAAAATGAGCTTGGCTCAAAACATAAACTATTTGAATTCTGAACATAGAAATTCGCTCGGAAAACTGCTGCGCTTAGAAGAGATAAACAAAGTTACGAGTAGATTTTACCGGCGACAGCAATGCCTACACACACGCTTACAATTAATGCAAATATTATGATTGAGTTTCCGGAAGTTTCAGTCACAGTGGACCTATCGTCGAAATATCCGCAAAAGAACCATTTAAAGTCTCTCACAAAATCAGATACAGAAGAGATACTTGAGGACGTTACTTCACTACCTACCATTTCATTTTCTGACGTTTTTTTCACCGGATCGTAAAAGGCAGGACTTGATACATTAGATTGTTTGATTACTTCGTCCAAGGCCTTTTGAGTCTCTTCAACAGCGGTGAGTAGCCGTTCCTTTGGGATGTCGAACCACTTATCAATCGAGCAAAACAATTCTCGGTGATGAAGCAAAAGAGACCGATAGATCCCACAGTGAAGTCTTTCCTCAGCGATCAGTCCAATTGGACCGAGAAAGTCGTAGCGAATGTCAACTAGAATACAAACCGTGATTGGCTCGATATTTTTGTAGCATTCTATTTCCTCAATCCAAGCCCCAGGTTTAAGAAGACCACGTTTGGTTGTTTTAGACTTGAATACAGCAGGATCAGAGTTCTTCCGGTAATCTTCGCCATCCACTTTTTCGGCAATGTCGACGATGACAACTTTTCGCCTCTTCAGATCGTCTTCTGATAGTTTCAAAGGATTGTCCTCGTTGACATAACCTGGTAATGTCAGTGCTTCGATTACCATGTTGTATCGGGATCCAAGGTGACAGTTCGTCGAAATTGAGCTGTAGTATGGGTAAGCTTCCCAGCTATCGATGCGATTGATTTTGATACAGTTCGCGAAAATGGCGTCCAAAAAGGAGTTGGCAGATGGAATACGTGCCAAAGGTTTAGAGGTATTTGGCCCTGGGCTTAATTTCACGACGAAAATTTTATCATCCTGACTACCTAATAATCAATTAGCGTAATGTTTCAATCAAAATAAGGATTACCTTCCAAATTCCTTAACGATATGCTCCACATTCTCTGTGGCAATCAATCGATCAGATGAAATCAACCGAGGTCTATCATTTGAATGAACAATCTCCTTAAAGACAATCCTCTCCTGAAAGTCATCCACCTTTGACGCATCGCTTTCTACAAGAATTTTCTCCAACCTGGCCTGCTCAACCTTGTGCCAAAGGCGAGCTTTCTCAAATTCATCCATCTGAAGTGGCAGGGGAATACGGCTGTAAATAAGACAGATCTTTTTACCAAAAATCGCCACAAGATTAAAAAACATAATTTATTGATCACCGTTGAAAACATTTCACTTACTATTCCTTCAAAATTGGCATTTTGACGATCCTCAGTTTGAAGTCCGTAGTACTACACAGCCAGCTAGACTCTGCCAACAATAGAAACAATTAAAACTAGACAGCTTTAATCTCAATAAATCACAACTGGACCAGTAGTGGACCACAACAATCAGCCAATATATGTATTTCACAAGCTTTACAACTCAAGGCATGACGAGATTTCTCACTGGGTCAGTCAACTATATAGCCCGACAATTTTTATCCCCCTACGGTGAGTTCAATGAAACGGGTTCAATCTCCTCCTGCTGCTTTTACAAATTAGTAATTAAACTACCGTGAGATCCCCGTCATAGTTACCACTCTGGTACATTATTGAAAAAAATCTTGTATCCCAGGCAACAATTTTTTTATTTCAATATCGCTACCAAGCAACAAATCAATCTCAGCTGGATCCAGCTTTATTAGATTACAATTAGGGTTATCGATGTTTGATACTAATTACAATTTTCAGTCTAGCAATCTTTTTTTTATCGCTACAATATGCGTCTTATCGGTCCTTGTTTTTTCGTTCTTTAAAAACTCGTCTAACATTTTAAAAAAACATTTAGTTCATCATTAAAAGCATGAAAAAGGCTGGTCGCTTGGTAGTCTTGAACCCAAACCGTTTTATGATTTTTTTTACTCCGCTCAACTTCTAGAGATTCTTTTTTCAGTCCTTCTTTCACAACACTTTCATATGATTTTTTTATGATCCCACTTACATAACCAAACGATTAGTCATATTTTTCTGAAACTTCTTTAAAACTACAAGCTTCCCACCAGAAGCAAGAAGCAGCCGCGTCCAACCAAGAACCAAGATGCTTTTTAAAATCCATGCCAAAACAGATTTTTTTAAAAACACACATATCCAGTTTACAAGACGCTTTTGAGAAAAAAAGAAATAGACGGGTCATCAAAACATTAACTACGCTAACTTTACTAGTATTAAATGAACTGCATAAAATATATTAGGTTGTAAGAGAGGTGGAAACGTCATAGTCATAACGATTTTAAAAATCTTCCGTCCAACCTCTGTGTGCGCGCACACACAGAAAAAAAGTTTAATGTTTAGTTGCTTACAGTGCAGTGCCACCTTCTTATCCAACACTACCAAAAAAAAACAAGATTAATGATCGATTGTTGTTGTATTGTTGGTTGTGCAGTAATAATGTACTTTGTTGATGTAACATTGAATGAGCGTTTTTTTTGGTGTTGGAAAGCTCACCTGAGCCCTGAGAAATAGAGAAAGAAAAAAAAATCCTTTCAAGACCTTGGCTTTGACTTTTAGAGGATTCTCTTTTTTAGAATGCTCCTCCAGAGCAATTGTTGCAAACCCCAGGGTGTCCACACAAACCACCATGGGTGGGGGTCCCTTAAAAAATATCATGACGAGGAGAAGGAGTTTATAAAAATGTTTATAAATCATTCAGCAGAGTGATGGAACAGTCCACCAGTCACTTGGAAGCGAAAATATTTTAATATATATTTTTATTCTGTGCAACAACGCCCGATTTTGTACGTGAATCAAATATGTGAAGTCGTATGGAAGGAGAAATCATAAGATTTTCTTTACAGCTTTGATTTACTATTCAGAAGCAGTCAATTTTTCACAGTAAAATAACAAAGAAAAAAATCAGTAAGCTTCGAGAGAGTTAATAAATGCATTTTGATTCAATAAGATTCAATTGAAAAAGGCGAACAGAATGTGGTGGGGAAGATTGAAGGAATTATATTTCTTGAACTTTTTTTTTCTTCTCGGCGGTGGCTACTGCGAGATCATGATTTATTTTGATTATGACACGGTTTAGGAGCTGAATGGGAGATGAACTCAGATGAAAATGATTTAAGAGGTGATATGTAAGTTAATGTGATGGATTCAAGGTAACTTTAAAGAAAAGCTTTATCGAAGGTTTAATGCCACCAGGATTGCATAGCAAATTGGATTACTGCTCATTTGGTTTTGTGCGAAACAGTCCAGTCGTAAGTTTGTGTTGCATTCTACTCGTGAGTTACAAAACTGTGTGTAGGTGTGGGTGTATGTACGTCATCATTCAGTTTTCAGCCTTCTCAACAATAATAAGGTGGTAATAATATATTAAGTGATGAATGTAAGGAGAAGCCTATTGAGGACAACGACACGCATAGAATAAAATAGATATTTTGTATAAAACACAAACAGGGTGGATGACAAGAAGTGCAAACCACATCCCGTTAATAAAGATTGTGACCGCGCTGCTGCTGCTTCTGGCCAAAAGGAACATGATACTTTTTTATCTGAAGAGAAAGGTTTTGAGGAGAGAGAGCAAAAAGACCACAAAGGCACGTCTTGAAAACATTTTGTGTGACCATTACCAACGTCCTGTGTTATGTCTGCATGAAGCCAGCAGAAGTCAGACAAATGAGCTCATCAGAGTCTTGACCAGGTACATAGTTCGTTCGTGTAGAGCAAGCAGGTAATCTTGTTTGACGATATGGTCAACATTAAAAAAAGACGCTAGACAACTTCTCCACTGGACTAATCTTGTGCTTGTGGTAAAAAATATGCTTTATGGCAACTACAATAAAGATAATTACAAGTACAAAAGGATTACTAAGACTGGGACGCATGTAGTCTTGCGGTTTTTATAGAACTTTTTTTAAGGTTTCGTTTGGTTGAGTTTATAGCTACCAAGCATGTTTCTTTAATTAGGGAAATGCAAATGTATTTAACCATGCAGTTTTAAAACGTTACGTATTTTCTGTCAGAACTGTGTAGGAACTAGAAATAACCAGGTCATGAATAGCAGTCACGGGGAATATTTGGTTTAGAAAAAGATCAGGTAAAAAACAGTAACGCTTATTAGAGACGTATTATCTGGTACTGGAAAGACATTTAAAAACGCATAAAGAACTAGATTACACGTTATTTGACGGTATTTTAAAAGCCGACAACACAAAAGGAGGATTTTTAAAAAAGCAATCGTGATGAGGATATGATGCACCTTGTAATTTGTAATTAACACGGATTTTTTCTATGCTCCTCTTTCCTTTCTTTTATTCTGACTCTTGCTCACGGCTTGTCATTCTAAAGAGTCAACTTTGTTGCTCAATGACATGGAAAAAAATACGAAGACTGAACAGGAATTTGTGGAGCTATCAAGTAGATTGGGCTCCCTTGTCTAGTAGCAGCCTATTAGCATTTTTTCGGGTTTAAATTACACACTGTCGATTTGAAAAAATGAAAGGTGTGAAAAAAATGGTAAGGGGATGGGAATAATGAATATTCATAAAAATGTCTCTGCTCTACAAATGAAATCTAGAAAAATCCCAGGGAGGAGATAACAACCTATTCTTTTTTATATATGCATCCAATTAGCACGGATTTTTTCTCCAATAGATAAACCTGACAAATAAATGAAGTGAATAATGAGCACAAAATTATGTTTTCAAAGCTGGATTTGTGTCGATGTCGCCTTCGCTCATTTCCATTTTTTCGTTTTAAAATTCATATTCATTCCTGAGTCCTTTTGTCTTGTCTCATCATTTCCTTCTTAACTTTTTTAAAGCTTTGTGACTAATTTTACCCAGTTGCGCAGAAAGGGATGATAAAACTGTCATTTTTGAATTGCTGCAAACGTTTCCTGATGGAAAGTCAAAGAGATGGCGGAGGTTTTTTTTTCTTCTGTTGTTTGAGCGTGTGACAAAAGAAAACACACTTTTTTATGATTCTGATTGCATGACAGACATTTTTATAAGACGTTCCTATTCTGATCATCGGTTTTGTCATTCATAAGCTTTTTATCTTGGAAAGACAAGGAATGCAAACAAAAGGGGACTAAAAATACGTTTTAATAATTCCGACAGTGCGAAGATAATAATTCGGGTGCCATAAGCAAAACGGGAATCGTATTGTCAGGAGAATAATTTTAAAGAATTTTATGGAACCTTATTACGTGCTCTATGTCAGTCAAGGGAAAAGAAAGCATGCGTGTAAATCTCTGTGATTGTTGTATGGATGCTCAGAGTTCTTCCTTTTGAAATCTAAGAAAAAGAATGTGAGAAGCCAGATGCTTGATGAGTGAGCTTTGAGCACACATCAAAAACATCACACCATATGAAAATGGCATGGATAATGATAAGACGAAGAATAGCAAAACAAATAATGCAACAAAAGAAAGCTGATTAGCTGTGGAGCTTTGAGAAACCTACAAGTTTCAGTCGAGAATGAATCGAGAAATTGTAAAAACGAAGAAGAAAAACTCAGAAGCTTATGAGGAACTGGTAAGACTCGGCAATTAATCGGTAAGCTGCTTGAAGAAAAAGGCGTGCAAAAACATGAACTTAAGGTATTTTTTCGGTGAAACCTAAAATCAAGTGGGAATTACGAAGGCGCGCGTTATTAGATCGACTTAGCAGTGGGCTTTCCTGGGCCATGAATGTATTTTGTTTTTCTATATAATTATCCGTAAATTAGTTTTCCTCCTACTATATGGACATCAGAGAGAGAAAAAATGGAGGAATGAGGAAGGAGGGTGGATAAATATTTTGATTGAATGATATTTTTTGGTGGTATGATTCCTAAAGGGCTGAACGCAAATCGTGTGAATTTTCTCTTGATATTTTTTCCAGTAAAAGAGAAGAGTACCGAAATGAATGGGGCAATCCTTTCGGTAGATTTCCAGGAAAGTAGAGCTCCATATTTGGATGAAAAGAAAACTATCGAAAAAACAATGGGCTGATGATGAACAAGTTGTTAATAGAACAATGAATATGTGAGTGTATCAAACACGCACACCTCCTTAATGATATGGTCTACTACTCAAAAAGGGGCATGTCTTGGAGTGTCGTTCTGCCCACAATCCCGGTTGAAACTTGCCTGTTTTCCTTTATAAAAAAAACCTTAGATGCATTTATTCATTCTTAAACCTAATTCGAAGTACTCCCATGAATATTCAAGAAATAGGGGCAAATTGATAAGTTTAATTTTTTTCTTATCGACCCAACAATACAAACTTTTTTTGCAAAACTTTGGTCTCTTCAATACTGTCCTCTTCTTTTTCCACATGCTATCGATCCAGCATCGATCCAACTCTCAGGACCATCTTCCGCAAACCACTCGCACAAAAATGTTTTTTTTTTGTACCCATATCATCTTCCCTTTTCCACTCGACGAAAAACTGCACTGCGGTTTTTATACTAGCCTAAACCATAACCGCTTTTTTCATTTTTAAAAGAATACACTCGGACTACTTTCTACGCTGACGGTACACGGCATTTTCTCTTTTTTTATCTTCAACCACTCACTCCGCCATCCACCGCCAACACGAGTCTTTTTTTCTTTTGTTCTTACTCTCCATCAAAATAATAGCAGCAGTAGAACATGGATATTGCGGTGTTGGTGGCGAGCACGCAAAACCCTCGTCATCATCTTTTACCATTTTTTCCCTAAAAAACTCACGTTCCCTTTACTAAATCTATTCCATCGCATGCAATTCTCCTCACAAACAGTCAACTTGTTTTTTATGACCAGGGATCCACACAAGAGACTCGTGAGATGCAAGAATAGCAATTTAAGAGGACAGTATTCCCACATTATCATGTCATATCATCACACATCCCAGTCATAAAAAAAAAATATTGAGTTAAGCAAACATCAAGATAACCAAAAAGCTAAGATATAAATATCTAGCATGAGTCGCGGAAAAGTTTAGCATTTAAAATGCTCACTTCGGTATTGTAATTTTATGAGGAAAAACTGCATCAGGGGTTTCGTAAACGTTGTTTTTGCGGTTCTTCTCTGTTTACGTGCTGATGATGATGGTCATTTGCATCGAAATGAGTGTACAGTGTACACATAAGCACTTGCTCACTGGTAATTGTTCTGGTATCTTTTGTTCATGTGCATCTTCAATTAATTTTTGGTTTTCATTTAGTACATGATATATGAGCAGCATTTCATTTAAAATGTGTTAAATTACCCATACAAAAGTAGTCAAGTTATTGACTTTTTGAGTGATGACTCTAGTCGTGTAAATTAGCAGTGATGGTGGTGGGAGGTCCAGTAACCAGTTAAACAGCAACCTATTCAAGCTTCTTTCGTTTTTAATCAGAAAAGCTTCTCTTAATCCTCTCTGTTTCGGGGAATAGCTTATTCCTTATGAGCGTACGATGAAAAATCTGTAGATTAAATTAGCTCAACTTCACTAATACATTGTAACATAAAGTCTAACCAGGAATCCTGACAAATCCCCAATAAAGAAGAAAATAAAAGAATTCGAGAAAAAGATTCTGTGAGAGAAAGAGAGAAACGATACTCACTGCTGCAGTTTTCTTTCTACATCGTGTATGTTTTTCTCGTAAAGCATGTTACTGTTACATTTTTATCCACTAGGACACATGACTCATTGAAATGCATCATCGAGTGGGTGAGAGCAATGTAAAGAGTGGATTAAAATGCCAGCCAGAGAGAGAGAGAGCAAAAAAAGGAAGAGATAACTTGAAGAACAAGTTTTGTCGTACACTGGTGCATTACAGTAAAGCCCAAGTGAAAATTTTGTAGGAGAGAAAGGATGAAAATTTTCCCCGAGTGGCTGTCATCATGATGATCACTACGAGTTGTTTGTCGGGAGGCGAGAAAGATTAGGAAATATTTATTACTCCCACACATACAGACAATCGACACAGCGCGTACTGCATCCATGCTACATTTCTACGGGCTGTATAAAAGAAAATCTCATTTTCCCCAACGTATTTTCACCACAGTCACCGCACAAAATGCGTGAGTGACGATGAATAGGATGAATTGGTAGTGAATCAAGAGTGGAACAATGGAGATAGCTGAGAATCAGATGAGATGTAATTTTGGGAGCTTCAAATCATCCTTGTTGAACAACATGATGGCGATCATGTTGACAATGCAAGTGACAACAATAAAATGCTGGGGAACAAGTGCATTATTCTCTTCCGGTGTAATATCTTGTGAGAATCATGTGGCGAAAGAGGAAATGCGTATCTACATATGAAGGCACATTATGTGCGTATACATATGTCAAAGAAGAAAGGAAATCAGGAAGTTTCTCAGAAAGGTTTACTGTGTGTGCAGTGTAGCTCTTTCAATGAGAACTGCAATGATGATGTAATTTTCCGGAAAGGGAACAAAAAAGGCAAAAAAGTAATAAAAAGAGATGTAGAAAGTCTTCTTGTTAAGCGTAATCCGCCATAAAAGATAAAAATGTAAATGGCTGCTGAGTACTAGCAGATGAAAATTAATCAATTGGATTATGTAGAGTCAATTTCGAGATTTTCTTACGATGAGTTACCAGCAGATTGTATGAATGATGATTATGAAGCCCTCCTTTGAAGTCTTTTTTTGTCAATGAATCCGCTCCGTTTTGATCAAACGAGGACTACTCTGCCTGTTTCAATAGGGAAGTTTTCTTCGGAATAGAGAAAAGATGAAAAGGTTTCATTTAGTTGATATGTTTGACTAGAGGTTTTTCGCATCAAACAAGTTTCTGCCCTAATAACGAAGGGGAGTTGATTTCGGACCGAATGGAGACATGGGTCTTTTGCTTTTTTGATCATTCATTTTATTGTTTACAAGTTGCAAGAATTCTGTTGAATATGCACAATCCATTGAAAGCAATGTTTTTCAGTCTAAATTCTCATAAGGATAGGTTTTGTCTCAATACCAGATTGGCAACCTCTTGGGATCCGTCTTTTGAAGTGATGTTGTGCTCTATACTATTGTTTTCGTGCAATTATGATCAAAAGATAAACGAGAAGTTATTTCGTATCAAGAAATAATAAGTAAGTATGCGCCTGATTGTGTTTTACTACTATAAAATTATTATACGACGATTATTGCTATAAAATTAGAAGTTTAACGCATACGGACATACTCTCACGTTGCCTATTTCAGTCTAGCATTGGTCCGTTGCGATTGAACCATGATTTTTATGCAGTGGACAATGAAGGTGATCTGGGTTTGGTCAGGCTTAAGCAATTGGAGTTTCAATGATAATAGCTGTACCACAAGCTAATCTTTTAAAATTTTGAAGGAAAAAAGTATTGTTTATAATGTAAAACATTATATTTTCGGTACGTGTCATTATTAAGATTGTACATTTGAAAAGAAAACCTCTGTTTTACTACAGGGACCCCAGAACTACAGATTAGGTTTATTTGGGGTGTGGAACTGAAATAAAAAAGGTTGAAAAAGGTCGTTGCATAATAAGGTTGAGGCATTACATTACACAAATATGAGTTGTACAACAACCAAAGCCAAAAAGGTAATAATTATCTGGTGATGTAAGGTCAGTAGTCCAACATAAGTCTTATAAGCTTTCCGACTCAAGCCAGTTTCATGTTGCCTGAAAAATATAGGGAATTTGGCTGGAATTGTAATCATCGTACACCCATGATGATGTGTTTTTAAGTTGCATTTCTTGGCTCCTGTTTCGTGCTCATGTCCACTGAAAGATATACCTGTTGGTCCTCTCCTGTTGAAAAGGTCGTGCTCGTTGAAAGTAAACTTGATCCCTGGAATAGAGATAAACAAAAGGAGTACGTCAGCGTAGGCTAGCGAACTTCTCATATCACTCTGTTAAAAAGAAACAATCACAAAAAAACCGTCTCTCATTCCCAAGTCCATTTGTTACTATTAACAGAATTGAGTTAGTAATGACATTCCAAGAATGTATTTAAATGATTCTAAAGTCATACTTACTCAGGTTCATAGTTTTCAAAAACAATTCCTTAAGCACCACCAAGAATATTTTAAATGTGGTACAATCATCGTAATGATTATTATCAAATGCAATCATATCTTAACCATTTTTATTGACCGCAGACAAATAACTATACACGCTAAGTAGTTATTTGCTGCAATTGCGCTATCGAAGAAAGGACCTGCATGTGAATAGCTATAATACGGATAACGTTTGTGTTTAAGTTAATTTTATAGTTTGTGAAAGAAGTCATAAATGCCCATGTACTTCTTTCGAGTTCCTTTTCCTAAAAGGTCATTTAGTTTAAGATACTAAATGGCTGCTTTTTTTGCTTCTTTTGTTTATGGTTGTGCGGATCACGCAAAGTTGTGATAAACTTAAAAAATTCATAGATTCTGTCTAGCCGTAAAAATAATTATTTCATGACCGCCGTCGTCTCCTCTTTCTTGTGAGCATTATTGGTGTTAATCGCTTCTGTATTTTTATACCGGGATGTTCTTTCCATTAAAAACCTCTTCATTTATTTTTCTTGTCTACCTGTAACCTTTTCAGGTGCTGATGATCTTGTGTCGCCGACGCCGCCGGTAACATCGACCGAATCTGTTCCAATTAAACCTATGATGTTGTATGTGCATCCATGAAAAAATTGTGGGAAATCACGTAAAAAGCTTGATATCTAGCTTAAGTTTACGGTTTAAGTCAACAAAACTATTTTGGGTGAAAAAGTATATTAAAAAAGTAAAGCTAGCCGCTAATAACCATTGAAAGGTACTTGATCTTGTTTTTTAAGAGGGAATCAATCATTTTTCATCGAACTGATTGATGACCTCACAAACCAGAAAATTGCTGGATGGAATAGATAATCGATCTTATAATCGGTGTGATCATTATCAGGAACTTATCTTGAAGTTATCTCTTCCCAGAAATTGGAAATTCCTCAAAAGCGCTTATTTTACGGAAAAAAATCACTGTTATCTACGTAAATATAAATACTCATAATTTTTACTTTGCCAAACAATGGGTGATGATTGTACTGTGGCATCAGGAAAAGATTATGGGTTCACTGGGCCTGACTAAAAACCTGCTATTTCACAAGTACTTGCTAATCATTAAATTTTAACGACACCACAATTTCACCTAAAGCGAAAACCCCTTTGCCCACTTGCTTCACAAAAGAATACCATCTCAATATTAAACAGTCAAAATCGTTTCCCACAAAACCATCTTGCAAGAAGAGACTACCCGCAAAAGTGAATTATGCTGGCATTCGTATCTGGTAAACGTATTTATCTTCCCAGGATTGTAGAGTTGCCATAATGCATCCACAATAATAAAAACTCTTGCATATAATACAATATATGATAGTCGTAGTTGTAAGTAAATTGAAATTGAAGCGGAAATACGACAATATTTTCTATGCACACGTATTTCAATTCAGTGGTGCAATCCACCCTATCTGCGGAGTTACAGAGTCTTTTTTGTCAGTATAACTCGGAAAAAAGAAAGCATACAGGAAGTAGAAAAGGAAATGGAAAAAGCACATTTAACCAGCTTCCACGATATCCTAGTAAAGTAAATTTGTGCATAAATATGTTACGCATTTAGACACAAATCGTTGTCTCTTGTCTACGTATAAGTTAGATTTTCTCCACTCCCAAAACGAGATGATGTACTTTGCTTACGTGCCTCTCATGACAGATCAAGACAGTCACAAAAATGACAATCTTTTTTCCCATTTTATTGTAAGTTGCAAAACTATGTAGTAAGATGTGAAAATGAGGGTGATCGAACTGAAATGACATGTTAAAGCCGCAGATAGTGCTGCAGGAGGGATGTTCAGACAGATTCATGACGGTTTCGTGACTAGAACATTGTCTATATGAAATCAAAAAGGAAAATGTGATTTCACCAAATTTGAATACATTTTTAAAGGAAAGGAAAGAAACGAACACATGTGTGGGGTGCACTAGGTGCACAGTTTGATGGGACTCCAAATGTCCTGTTGTTCACTTACCTACTCGGATTTATCATCTATCTATCATGCATTCGTATTGCTTGATGGCAACATGCGATAGTCAAAAGTATGATATGGCAGAGATTTCAGAAAAATATTTTATTTACTTTTCAGCCACGTCAAAACAAAACAAAATTCGACTACCAATCCAAAACCAGAGTGCTTCCAACAAGTACAAATTTTTATGCAATTTTTTATAGCTTATGATAGTACTCGTCAAGTTTTCAATATTACGGTGTTAGTGTTCAAGTTAGTGTGAAGTGTGAATGTTGAACGAAAGGAGGTAATAAAACTTAAGTGGAGGAGTATGAGTTTAAAAAACAGCTACACCAACTACAGGGTGGCATGGTACCCAAATTCATGAAACTAGGAAGCAACTCATTCTTGTCGTTAATCTTACCAATCCAAAACCAGAGTGCTTCCAACAAGTACAAATTTTTATGCAATTTTTTATAGCTTATGATAGTACTCGTCAAGTTTTCAATATTTCGGCCGCACCACATGAAAATGTAAATACTTGCAAATATGTATAGGCTCCTGTATTCATATGAGAGTAAAGTTAGTGTGAAGTGTGAATGTTGAACGAAAGGAGGTAATAAAACTTAAGTGGAGGAGTATGAGTTTAAAAAACAGCTACACCAACTACAGGGTGGTATGGTACCCAAATTCATGAAACTAGGAAGCAACTCATTCTTGTCGTTAATCTTGTCACATTGGAAAAAGAGCTGTGGAAAAAGGAAAATCGGAGGTGCTTTTATAGCCAGGCATGGATTGCAGGTTAATAAGCGTAACTTATATCCGTGTCGACTTTGAAACTGGTAAAAAGAAAACGAAAATCCCTTTAGATTTCAAAGTCGATTTCCAGAGCCTCTCCGCACGGTAACGAGACAAGGAAAATAGAGCGTTGCATGAGCAAACTGCAGTAAAGATTTGTGTTCACTTTAGTTACGTTTCAGTTTTCCATCTACCATGGAGCTACATGAAAATAAGTAAACTGTCATTTTGATTATGTCATGGTAAATCATAATGTGTATCTGTATAAACTCGAGTCTCCCAAAGAAAATAGCTAATCTGAGCCAGCCTAGAATCCAGATGCTGTAAACTTAGGAATAGCTCATGAAAATATGATAAGATTCAGACACGCAATATATTGAAACGTCAACAAAATTACAGCCAATTGGTATTTTTCGTTAACTTAGACGGAACAAGTAGCAGATTACGAAAAAAAAAGTTTCATAAAGCCTCTCCTTGTCATATTTTGTATTCAATGTTTACTCAAAATCATGCTTGACGGAGAAAAAAAGCTATTCATTTTTTAGTTTCAGCTCAAGTATCATTGATATGCCTTATCTTGTAATCTTGTTCATTTTTTGTCTTCGTCAAGTGACATGTTCAATAAAGATGGTACGTTTTCTGTGTTGCATTTCATGCGCATAATACGCTGCAGCCCCTTTTGGGTGCTATTTCCGCTTTCGATGTTAGCTTTCCACATTTTCACTTCTCTCATTCAAATAAATGCAAAATGTAACCAAACATTTGACAGTCAGTGGATATGTCACACTTACAAGAACGTACTTTTGAATTCTATCGTAATTATTGTGCGGTTGTACTATTTGCAATACAGCAAAGTGGAGGGTGGGACCACCTACGATGGACGATTATCGGTTAGAAAGTAGGAAATAGAGAAAGGGTTCTTTTCTTTAGGGGAAAGAAATCGTCATCCTTATGATATGCTAGTAATCCTTAAGTAAACAACCAGAAACGAAGTCAAGAATAAATTACAGTCTTTCATGGGGATCATAGCAAAAATCGATCGGTATAGTGGTTTTTGGTTACGCTTACGTGAGTGACCATGGAGAGAAACGCACATCTAATCCCGATGCACTCTATGTTCCGTTAAGTCCAGTCACGTCACGAAAGCAAAAGCAACTTTATACGCGGAAACCAAAATCTTCCCAGCAGAAAGTTTTCCCAAGATATTTAATGGAAATTCAACAGATACATTTTTCCTTGTGGTGCGTCGATTCAATTTCGCATGATTATGCTCAATAATGACGTGTTCAGGGAACTGTTCCGAATGAAAGATCTATTCACCTATTCAATCAGACCAAGACGGATCACATCGTTTTTTTTTGTTACGGAATATTTCTAAGATGTGAATGCATAAAAATATCCTGAAAATGTATTACTTTAAGCACTGTCCTGTAGAAAAAAGCAAAAGTCCAGAAAAAGAGGGTCCGAATGATGATAGCCATACGATAATTTCCATATTGTTCACATTTTTCTCACAAAAATAGTATACACTTTTAAACGAGAGGATGATCTCACGAAGGAGAAAAAATGTAAATAAAGTTTACATGCAAAACCACCAATTTTATTCCTTGTTCCGGACTGGTCAATGGTGTCCAG
>VICI01000783.1:0-30277 GCA_019593645.1 Akabosia matsudoensis
ATTTGCGATACTACCAGACTCTCATCACGACAATTGAATGTTTGTTGAGTCAGGTTGACGGAAATATGTTTCGTATGAAAAGCTTACGTCCACATCCAGAGCTGTCAGGATCTAAGCTTTCCTGGATAAGCCGTTTGGCCACATCGAGTTGTGCATCTTCGTCTCCTTCCTCGGCGACATTTGCTCGCAAAATGTTTAAACTCACCTTGGACCGATCTATGCATTGGGTACAGAAGAAAAAACAACAAGAACGATCACCTTCAGAACCTACACAGTTTTTGTTCAGCAAACATAACACGACATAATATTAGTGGGCCACACATACAAAGAAGGACACATTTAAATGACCGCATAAAAGTGATACAGAGAGAGATAATATATTATGGAGTTGTCGTGCAAAGTTAGTGCGACAAGGCAAGAGGAAAGTCAACAAATAGACGTAAAAAAGGTTAGCATTTCCTAGCTTTATCTTTGTCGCATTACCATAAATAGATAGTGATTAATGATAAGAGTGTCGAAGCTGATGAAAGCGACAGTGTCATACATTGATTGCAGTTTTAGGATTCTTGCAAGCGTTACTTCTCACCTGCCCTGTTTGTACATATTGATTATAGAAATTCAAACAATGATGTATATTAATGCATCGATACAATATTTGCATTACGTTTCATATTTTAATCGAGCATGTCAGGAAAAAGGTACTGATAGAAACTTCATAAAAACACCCTAAAACACTCTGTACCCGAAGTTATCACGTTTGTTCCAACTTTAAACATAACAAAGAGCATTTTAGTGAAAATATGCGCCAAAGATGCACATAAAGAGCATAACTTGTTAATAGGTATGAAGCAGCTAGATCTGTGCAGGAAGGAGACAAAAAGGCCAAGCTAAAATTTCGAACGAACGAATTGGCTGTAGTTATGCAAAGCAGTGTAATTTCAACACGCTTTCCTCCAGATTACATATTCGTAATTGTTTTACTTTACCTTGTAGAGTCCAAGATTTGCGTTGTCTTTTTATGTCACCTGCCATTCTGTCAGTATGCCTGGAAAGGACTGCCAATTGGAGTGTTTTTAAATTAAAACGTTCATTCACTATCACACTTGTACACATAAAACAATGGGGGTACATGAAAAACTCAATTTTTTCTAAGTTTTTTACCCAATCGGGATGGCCAAAAAATTTGATCGCCGTTCATGATCATTTGGCGATGCAGAATAAGCCAATACTTTGACTGGCACCAGCAAACATGCCAGAAAATGTAAAAAGTATGCGTAAGACTTTATTCCGCTGACGGTCAGGTAACTATTCCACACATGAAGCACAACGATTTCCCACCGGTTTCTCCAACGGTTGGATCATGACTGGTAGGTCTGTTCAACAAAACATTTCCTTTCGCTTTTTATGCATCCCCATGTAGGTTTTAGATAGCAAAGCAATGTACAGCGAAGAGTATATGGATTTGTGTACTAGTAAAACCATATTATTAATCTAGCCATGTTTTGCACAGACACATAAACATTATAGAGACAAACTTCATACATCTTTCGAACTCCAACTGGGATTGTAGTTTTAAAAGCACGGTACGACCATATTTCAAAAAATCATCCTTCTCATTGTGTTTTTCTCCTGTGGAGTTGAATGAGCCAGCCGTATCGTAGTCAAATCTTATATTTTAATGCTACGGTAATAAAATGAGAACAAGTCTCGGATACCTTGTGCACGCTTGCAGTCCAGTGTAGGAGGTGACACAAGAATACAATTTGAAAATTTCAGTATGACATGAGCTAATAAGAATTCAAAATAGCGAAATAGGATTTATGACTTTTCCCATGTCTCAATGTACTTCTTCACCAATATTTTTGCATAATATAATGGATCCCATTCCGTGCATCAGTGAAATTCGCTTTCTGTTATTTTAGCTTATGGTGTCATGTTGTTTGTTTTCAGCTAGCTTTTCGGATAGGCAATTGAAAAGTCAGATCAGTTCATTTACGTTTTCCATAATGTAGAATGCATGGAAAATTGCACACAGCAGCATTCAATTTCTCATGGAAAACGTTTCTATTCTCACTGTTTACATTTCCTAATTGTAGGTGGTATCTAGACTGGGTCTCCATGATTCCTGGTAATGATGAAAATAATGAGATGGATTCCCAACCAGCAACCTTACAATGCAATTCGGCTGATTCTTATATTCACGATGCGATAATTTTGGTTGGTTCACGTTCAAACTTTTGTTAATTGGAATATGTACAAAGTGCTAAAACATTATCAAAATCAACATGTGTACCACACGCTAAACCCGTAACTGTCGGATTTCAATGAATTTAGTCTTGTGACAGTACAGTCATCATGTCGTGTGGTATGTATCTTCTTTCCAAGGTGTACATAACTTTTCGTCTATAAGATTTTGTAGAGTATGCGTAGTTCCGTTTTATTTTCTTATTTTCAATTAAGAGCTTCTTTGCATAACTTCTATTCCATATTCTCACAATGGAAATTTTTTCCTCAAACTGAAAACGATTCTGAATTGAAACTTTCATTGACGACAGAGAATTTTTTAATCAGCAAAATCCATCGTATGGAGAACGCCACCATGCTCCAGCTCCAGCCATCAATCCAGTCCTGCTTAACAAAAACCCTAAGCTCACGACAGTTACTACAGAATAGGCCATACTCGCTATGTTATAGGCTTCGTATTTGCTGGCATTGCGTAACGCGATTTTATGTTTCTGCTCAATTGAAACTAATAATATTTGTGATTTTCTCAACTCTTATGATTGCCGACATGAAAAACAAGTCGTACGTATCCTGTTCTGTTTGTTCAGCAAAGAGTTCACACTTGTTGGTTTGCATGTCGTATCATTTACAAAATCCTAAATAATATAACATCGCATTCTGCATGACGGTCAAGTTCAGCTCTATTTTCTATGAGTGAACGATCCGATTTCTGAAGTAAATAATCATCTGCAACGTGCATTATATTGTGTTTGAATTTATACTATTTTGAAATTGGACCCTGAATAATAAAGTCAAAGAAGTGAGCTTAACGAGTTCAGTTTGCGAGTTTGTCACAAAGACATGGGATCATTGTCCAGAGCAGCCATGTGGACACCTCGCCAAGAGGATGTTTACGCGTCTAAAATTGAAGAATTGAGAAAGACCATCAACAAAAAATATTCCCTTAATCTTGGTAAAAATGTTTTAAATTTATATTTCTCAAGGTTAACGTATAAAAAACCACGTGTGCTCTTAGTTTACTTGAAAGTGATGGACTGTACACCACCAACATAACCTATGGTGTGTGTGCGTGTGTCAGTGATATAATATACAGACACAAAACTGTGTACAGAAATGCGCAAAACTGAGAGCAGAAAGTTAACCGCTTTGAGTACATTACAATATGTAAAAAAAGTTTGTCATTTTATCACTATCAGGCCACAGTCGGATTCGGATACCCAATCTGACATTAAGTAACGCGATTAAGTTGCGATGCCCATACTATAATGTTGTATGTATCCATGAATTCATGTGGTTTAATCCGAACACAAGATCACATAATGTCACGTCCCAACTGACCACTAAAAAGCACTTTCAAAGCAATATGCAAGATTCGGTTTCTAAGGGTTTGCGTAACATTTGTGCTCCTTCAATATTGTATTCCTATGTAAATCGACAAGACGTCTCTTCATAATAACACAAGTTACTTAATGGACCTAAAATAAATGACGTTTTTCAGAGACTTACTCGGACCTTCACAAATGGTCAGTCACCAGACGCAGCGCATTTTGGGAGGAAGTTTGGAGAATAGGTGAAATAGCTCATAGTGCCCCGTACAATGCTGTTGTTGATGAGGCTCTGTCCATCCAAGCCATTCCAAAGTGGTTTTCTGGGGCTAAATTAAACTACACAGAAAATCTTTTGAAGAAGGGCAGTGATGATGATGTTGCGGTATACTTTCAAGGTATGAAATTAACTAATTAGCTTTCTCTCTTCCACCAATAATTTCATACTGCTTTCAAGTGACATTATTCTTTTCTATGAAAGGTGAAGGTCATCTAATCACACAGAAGTACACATATGCAGAGCTTCGGAGAGAGGTTGCCACTTGGGCAGCTGCGCTAAAAGGCTTGGGAGTTGTTGCAGGGGATGTAGTCGCAGGAATCCTTCCTAACTGCCCTGAGGTTGGTTGATCCTTAAAATCTTGGCAGACATTTTTCGTAGTAGTCTTACCTAGAGTTTCTTAATAAACGATTCATGAATGCCTGTTCATATGCAGACCTTAATGGCAGTTTTGGCAACTGCAAGCATTGGTGCGATATGGACCTGTACATCACCCGATTATGGGGCAACGGTAATGCAAAAGCAACGACAATACATGCATATCGTTAGTTTCATTCTGTTTAGCATAAACATAAAGGTTGACCAATGGTTACCTCTCTTTTCAGGGAATTATCGAAAGATTCAGGCAGACAAAACCGAAAGTTCTGATATCTGCGAATGCCGTATTTTACAATGGAAAAATCCATAGTCTGCTGGAAAAAATTGAGCTAGTTGTCTCTGATCTTCATGATGTAAAAGATATAGTAGTTGTTCCCTTCATCAAGAAAAATGGCGTGGAAAATTTTCGCCCATTTGACTTCAAGCATTGGTAAGGAAAACATAAAAATTACGTGGAAAAAAACTTTTAGCTCCACCAGATCTGATGAAGCACGCTTACATTATTTAAAGGGTTTGGTCAACTGATTTACTAGACGATATAAGATCGGCTCATGTAGCCATCGACTATGAACAGCTTCCATTCGACCATCCATTGTTCATTTTGTACTCGTCTGGCACAACGGGAAAGCCAAAATGCATGGTTCATTCAGCTGGAGTACGTAAAAGCGAATAAATCACTACGCCTTGTAATTATTTACGTACGCATTGATGTAGCTATCTAATTTTCCCATATTGTATCAACTACAACAGGGAACGCTAATCAAGCACGTAGAAGAGCATCTTTTGCAAAGTGACCTTCGACAGACTGACACAATATTTTACTACACAACGGTAAGATTTATGGACGTAGCTTGTATCAGAAAAATTTTTACGGTTACTTTTTCATGAACGCGTCAATTTTTCTTCACACACAGATAGGTTGGATGATGTACAATTGGTTGATATCATCGTTAATTTCCGGTTGTGCTATAGTACTGTACGACGGCGCGCCAAAGCCATCAATGTGGAATTTAATAGACGAGCTGGATATTACGATATTCGGTACAAGTGCCAAGTGGCTGGCTGTTCAAGAGGAGTTATTTACTAAAAACTCCGAGTCGAGTTTGAGTACAAAGGATTTAGACAAAAACACGAGCAAACTTCGAATGATACTCTCAACGGGATCACCATTAAAGCCACAGTCATTTGAATTTATTTATAATTACGTGAAGAAAGATGTGCTCATTGGCTCCATTTCGGGTACGTTATAAATCTCTTCGACATTCATACAAAAACGATGCATCTCTAACGCGTTCCTGACTTTAGGTGGAACTGACATTGTTGGCTGCTTTATGGGGCAAAATGTAACCCTACCTGTTCACAAAGGCGAAATTCAGTCATACCATTTAGGATGTGATTTGGACTGTGTTGATGAAAGCGGTGAAAGTGTGCTTGGCGCTAGAGGGGAATTAGTAGTTAGATCAGCTTTCCCCAGTATGCCCACACATTTCCACAATGACGCAGACGGAGCTTTGTATAGAAAAGCTTATTTCAACAAGATTCCTGGCATTTGGGCTCATGGGGATTTTATGATGGTGAATCCGTTAACTCGTGGTATCATTATGCTGGGTACGCTAATCAAAAGCTCTCCGTGGAATTTAGTGTTTTTTAATACTTAGAGGACTTACCTATTTACACTTTTTTTATGTTTATTTCTAAACTAGGCCGCAGTGATTGTACCCTCAATCCCAGCGGTGTCAGGTAGTTGAAATTCATTTTGGCATGTATGAGAATGCGATAAATTAACTTTTGATAAAGTATATTATTGATATAAATTCAATTGTTTATAGGTTTGGGAGTGCTGAAATATATCAAATTAGTGAGTGCTACTGAACAATATAAAAGCAGACGACAATACTGTCGTTAATCTTCTGATTATTAGGAAATTCTTTCTTTGTCATTTCTAGTCGAGCAATTTAAAGAAATATCTGACAGTGTGTGTGTTGGTCAGAGGAATTCAACACGGTCAGATGAACGAGTTGTTTTGTTTTTGAAGTTAGTTGAACAACAAGTGCTAACACAAGACTTGGTAGCATCCTTGAAGAAGGCTGTACGAGAGAAACTTTCACCACGACATGTTCCGTCCATCATTTTATCTGTGAAGGAAATTCCAGTAAGCTGCCGTTACATTAAACAAAACCCCTTTTGAATGACAAATCAATAAAAGTATGTAATTGCTTCTTCTAGTACACAGTAAGCGGAAAAAAGGTGGAGATAGCGGTTCGCAATGTAATTGAAGGAGAGGAAGTTAAAAACGTTGGAGCGTTGGCTAATCCTCAGTCTTTAGAGTGTATACCGAAACCTTCCGGAAATTGGGCCGTGGGATTGAGCATTGTTCTTGGACAAAACCTAACAAAAATTGACTAATACTCCAGGAATTTCATATTAATGTGCTTTCTCCATTACTGCACGTGTAAGGAAAGCAAATCAAGTGCACAAAGAGTAAATAGATATTTTTGAAAAATCATTAAACAAAGCATTTAATAATGTTGTAATAGTATAGGTATGTTTGAAACAAAAAGATTGAAATGTTCAACTGTGGAGTATATTTGTGAGCTTTAAAAAATATGTTTTATCATATACAATATATTGGAAGTGGCAACTGTTAATCGTAAACAATACGTTATTTCATATTTACATAGCGGTACGTAAAACACTGATTGTGTTGTAGCTAAAATTAGGAAGAGGTATTTTTAATGGTTAGTTTGAAGCCGCAACCTTTTCGCTGGCCACGGAAGGCGACTGATAAGATTCCATGGGAGGACAGGTGCACACCAAATTTTTGTCGCCATAAATATCATCGATACGGTTAACAGTTGGCCAGATTTTAGTATCATGGCGTACGAAGGGCTAAAAGAGAGACGCAGAATAGTTGAATTAAAAGCACACCAATAATCTAAAAAGCATGAAATTGATTTCGAAATCATACCGCTGGGAACGCTGCAAGCTCTCTACTGTAGGGACGGTTCCAGTCCGACCGCATTACTTGTTGTTGGGTGTGAGGTGACATTTTTAATGGATTTACACCAATATCCATCCTGCCTTCTTCAATGTCGGCGATCTCTTGTCTCATATCTAAAAGGAATATGTTTGATGTTAGTCTGCTCAAAGAAAATGAGAAAATGTCATCCCGATAGTTTACATACAAATGAGGGCATCACAAAAACGATCAAGCTCTCCTTTATCTTCAGATTCGGTTGGTTCAATCATGAGTGATCCGGGCACAGGCCACGACATTGTCGGCGAGTGAAAACCATAATCCATAAGTCGTTTTGCCATGTCCACTGCTTCAATGTTTGCCGATTTCTTGAAATCTTTTAGATCAATGATGAACTCATGAGCAACCAAGCCTCCAGATCCCTTGTGCAGAATCTTATAATGGTTTTCCAAACGCTTTGCCATGTAATTTGCATTTAGAATGGCAACTTGAGTTGCTCGTTTCAATCCTTTAGCGCCCATCATCTGTAACAAAGCACGGAAACAACATTAGTTTCGGATAATCCATAAATTAACATATTGAAAGTATAAAAATATGTCGTATTACTTTAATGTAAGCCCATGATATTGGAAGAATCGCTGAGGATCCAAATGGCGCAGCGCTGACTGCTCCAAATGATTTGGATAGTTTTCCCATCGATGCTAGAGGATTTACAACTGGATGGGAGGGCAAGAAAGCAGCTAAATGAGACTTAACTCCAATTGGTCCCATTCCTGGGCCACCTCCTCCATGAGGAATGCAAAATGTTTTGTGGAGGTTCAAATGTGAGACGTCAGAACCATAATCCCCGGGCCTACAAATGCCCACTTGGGCATTCATATTTGCTCCATCGAGATAAACTTGACCTGTTCATGAAAATTTTTTAAAGGTAAATGAGCGTGGAATAAATTAAGAGAAAGTAGCATTCTAGTTTTAGTGGCTCGACCTCCAGCGTCATGTATCATTTGGCAAACATCCGCAACGGTTTCTTCGAATACACCATTTGTTGATGGATATGTTATCATAAGACAGGAGAGTTCATTTCTGTGCTTATCAATTTTAGCTTGCAAATGTTTTATATCAATGGATCCATCCTTTAGAACATTGATTGGCTCGACTTTCATGCCTGCCATCTGTGCAGAGGCCGGGTTCGTACCATGGGCAGACACTGGGATCAAGCAAACGTTTCGATGACCTTCACCTTTTGCTTCTAAGTATGATTTAATCACTCTAAGCCCAGCATATTCGCCTTGTGCACCACTGTAGAATCATTTCAATCAAATTTTAAATCAAATATCAAATGGTATGACAGACTATTTCATTCAAACATGTAATCAGTGAGTCATTTTGCGTGCATTTAACAGCATGGTAAAGACGTTCGCCACGACGAGAGATAAGGAAAAGCTAACCTGTTTGGTTGGAATGATATTCTATCATAGCCAGTAATTTCACAGAGATCCTTTTCAAGTTGCTCAAAGAGCTCACGGTACCCTAAAGTCTGATCAATTGGTACAAATGGATGAATGTCCGTAAAATGGCGGAAACTGCATGGCATCATCTCGGTTGTACTGTTCAACTTCATCGTACACGATCCCTATAAAAAGTCGTGCGTCACTTTTGGTGTATGTTTAAAAAATCTATTTACTCTGCCGAAGAACTCTACATTCTACATACCAGTGGAATCATCGAGTGAACTAACGAGAGATCTTTATTCTCCAGAGTTTTCATGTAGCGAACTATCTGTGTTTCAGATTGGTGAGAATTGAACACTGGATGTGTGAGGTAAGAAGAAGTTCTTCGAAATTCAGATGAGTAAATTGACCCTTCCAGATCCTCAACATTTGAAATCTCCTTATCCAACTATACCATTAAAATTTCATTTTCTTTGAATCATATTGCATTTTGAAACAAAAAATATTCGTAAACGTGTGAAAGACACTTTTATTTGTTATTCAACTTACCGCTGCCAAATTTGATCGACTACCAAAGACCCAAAACAGATCGTCGAGGTCCTTTTCCGTAGCAGTTTCGTCTAAGGCAATACCTACCTATGAGGAGGAACATGGACCACATGAATTTTAGTAGCATGTCAAAAACTGATTTTTGGCATAGTACGAAATAGACTTACACATCCATCATCATAGTATCGCAGGTTTATCTCCTTTTGTTTCGCCCTCTCACGAATTTCACTAGATGCCATTGCAGGACAAACTTTTATAGTATCGAAAAATGCTTTGCTCTCAATCGTATTTCCTGAGTCTCTCAGGCCTTTGGCTAATACAAGACTAGCCCTGTGAACTCTGTCCGCGATTTTCCAGAGTCCCTTTGGCCCATGGTAAACTGCAAACATTGCGGACATGTTTGCCAACAAAGCCTGAGCTGTGCAAATGTTACTGGTGGCCTTGTCACGTCTAATGTGCTGCTCCCTCGTCTGCAACGCGAGCCGGAAAGCATCTTTTCCATACGCATCCCTATCCAAACAACCAACATGTAATGAAATTGAGCCTCGAATCAATAACCTAGAAATCAACAAATACCTTGTCACTCCTATCATCCTTCCAGGCATGAGCCGAGTGAGGGACGACTTGCATGCGAAAAAACCAGCATGTGGTCCACCGTATCCAAGTGGGACTCCAAACCGTTGGCTAGTTCCAACAGCTATGTCTACATCGAATTCCCCTGGAGGACGCAATATTGTGAGCGATAACAGATCAGTAGCACATGTTACTAGAGTCTATACAGAAATAAAAATTGTGATGAGTCATTATGTGCGGCACTTCATGGACATTTCCAGAAAGTCAATCCAGAACACGTACTCCGTTTGTGTGGGCACGATGAACGACTTCACTGAAATCTTGCACGTTGCCCTCCGTGTCAGGGTACTGAAACAGAACTCCAGAGTAGTCTCTATTGGAGAAGTCTATCTCGTGTACATTTCCAACAATGACCTGCATGCCCAGTGAGTTCGCTCTGGTTTCTACAACACTGATTGTTTGAGGGTGAAGCTTGTCCGAGAGAAAGTACTTCCTTCTCTTGTTCTGTCTAATGACGCAATAAAATTCGTTTCAGTGCTGACCTTTCGAAGCAAAAACGAAGGTAAGCAATAGATTACCTGTAACAAAGTCCCATCGCTTCTGCAGCTGCAGTACCTTCATCTAACAATGAAGCGTTTGCAACTGGCAGACCAGTTAGATCTGTGACCATTGTCTGATAATTCAATAATCCTTCCAATCTGCCTTGCGCAATTTCCGGTTGATAAGGTGTATATTGTGTCGTCCTGTGACATTTTCATACAAATGGGACATTAGCGTGTAAAATTAACTTCGTCATTGACATTGTATTGAAATTTTTCATTACCATCCAGGATTTTCGAAAATATTGCGCGTAATTGGGTGAGGTACCACGCAGTTGTAGTAACCCATCCCTATGAAGCTCCGCCATATTTTGTTTTGTTCAGCAATTGCGCGTATTCTGTTTATGACTTCATGCTCGTCTGAAAGCGATGTCAGAATAATTGATTTTTTAGTGGAATTAAATGAGAACAGGGAAACTTTTAAGAATGTTGTTTGTGTTTTTTTGGTTCGATGTGTGATAGGGATTGACGTAATATGAACATAAAAGTGAAACGAAAGCAGGGAAAATGCTTACTACTCCACAGAATAATAGGCTGATAATAAGCTTGGAAGGGTAAAAAGACATGACATTTGTGTCGATAAGGTTATATGAACGTTACTAAAAATCATCGTAAGCACAATGTGAATTTCGCAGACAAAATGGAGCCTCTTTTGATATCAGCATGTCATGCGTTGTTTTTTATCGTCATTTAACCTCAGAAACGAAAGGAAAAACAGATTCATTCATCATTGAAAGTAGAACCATGACGTAAAACGCTATTTTACCGTAGCATTCCTCAAGATCTAAATCACGATTTAGTCTGATGTTTGCTGGCACTGCATTTTCGATCATTTCGTCAAGAGTCTGAAAATTGAAAGCAGAACAGAGTTGATTGAATCATCGACCTGCGCTGAATTGAGTAACCGTGAAGTTCAGCTAGGATGTTACCTTGAATCCTAGGTATGACAGCATGTGGTCTCTATCGCTGGCCCTGGGACCAATATGTCTGGACGCAAACTCCTCGCGTTTCGGAATTAGTCGCTTTACGCGAGACTCTCCCGATGTTGAATAATAGAAGACACATTTCGGTGAATTTTTAACGCTAACTGACAAACTCAAAGCTCTGTTTGAAATGCCAGAACGAACTACCCGTGTGAACATTTTGAAGCTTGAACAAATACACCTGAACGACACTTTTTATTAAACTTACAAACCACAAAGGTTTGATACAATCATGGCCTGTCCTGGCTTTAACTCTATGAAACTCAAAATCGAACTGAATTTGGTGATGAAGACACTTGTATCTTTTGGTCACAAGTCATAAGATGTCGCACTGCTTATAGAAGTTTAATGTTTGGTAAAATGGAGACCATGCGCAGTTCCATTTGACCATGCATGAAAACAAGTTGTGTACAACATTAAAGATTTCTCTTTATGAAAATGACATTTTACGTATTCAGAGACCAGCTAATTTTCTTATCCAAATAACTTACCGTCTTGTACATTATTATTCTTCACTGGACATAAAAGATAGATATCGCACCATCTTACGTTCTAAACGGTATCCTTAATCATAGTTAACTTTAAAGTTGGTATGCTTATTTTTATTGCTGTGATAGCATGGAAAGCTCTGACTGTAGGCAGGCATATGATTAAGAATTTGTGACGTTTTAGGGTATTTCACGTGTGGAGGAGTCCCAATCTTGGGGTCAGTGTCGAGAAAACAAGCAAGTCAGGGAGAGGTTTATGCACACATGTAAATGGATTGTATTTGAGATGAGATGATATCATACAAGTTATTTCATCTTTTTCACAATTTCTTTGATACATAAATGAATACAACATGTCAAGTTCAGTGCTCGTACATCACAGAAATGAATATACTTTCGGAAAGATAAAGCTGAGAAGTTGATTCTAATGTGTGTTTAGGGAGTAGGCCATAATTAATCTTTGGGTAATGATATGATTTGGTTTTGTTTGCGGTGAAGGTTAATATCGCCCTTACTCTCGGAAATTCTATGCACGCTTTTCAACATCACAAGAAAAGCACTAACTCAGATCTTTTCAGGATCACAAAAGAAAGGGAGAACATAAATGTCGTATTTGCAGAAACTAACTTTGAAAATGTAACAAATCTGGCGAAGAAATAATATAATACAATAAAATCAAACAACGCACTACCAAAGGGCCACACAAATATAGTAGTTCATCAAAGTCATCATGGCAGCTCCCACTATTCCAGGTCCAATTAATGCTGGCCCTATTTTCATCTGAACTTTCCTGAGAGACTTTTCAAGCCTTGTTAAATAGACTCTGTTGACATTCGTCAAGTTTGGGGATCTCAATTGAAGTTTCAACTCGGAAAGGTAGGAGTTCGATGCTGCGGCTACAAAAGACATTGATTTGAAGACTTTAAACAGCATGTACATGCAAACCTGAAACAGTATAAAAAGGTGTTGGCAGGTCATAATCGCAAGTAGTGGTAGTTATCTGGTATTCAATAAGCTGCTCTGACCTTACCCCTGCATCCTCAGCAAAAAAGACTATACTAATTATATCCGTTTCCTCCAATCTTAACAATTGAATCATAACGAACACATCAGAAATCATTTGAAGGTAAGCCAATCCATGAATGAGAATGAAAATATATGCTGCATAGTCGTTAATTCTATCAGACAGTATCGTTATTTTCCTATACTCCAAGATTATGTCCTCTATTTGTGAACTCATGGTTGAGGTTTCTCGATCTCCAGAATTTCTTGTGATTGTCACAACGGCATCCAATGAGTTTCGCACATGACAGGGTTCACCATGAACTTTAACAAACTTTCCTAGGGAAGGAGTATTCTTCCCTGTTTTTGATGACAAGGAACGTAGGATCCCTGTCAATGTACTAATTACATTAATAAGTTCAGCTCCTAAGCATGAACTTATGTATATTACGCCTCCATAAAGCTGCCATCCCCAAAATATGAACAGGAACTCATGAGCTCCAAATAAAATGTAGGTAAGTAAAGACTCATCTGCAATGGCTGCGTAAGTGAAAACACAGTATTTTGGGGCGCTTAAATATTGAAACAGCATAGCAGCAGAACCCAGAACGGCAATCCAGCTATTTAATATAAAATTTAAAGTTGCATTACTCATGTTTCAAACGTTAACTTTTTGTCCATCGAAGATGCCAAACATGATACCTTTGTAGTAATACCCGCGAATATATTAAATGATGCAGTTCTTTTTTGAACGCTTCGCCGCTGTCAGATAAGTTGAAACTTAAACTATCTTCATACGACCATAATCCACAAAGTATCTCAAAGAATGGATACTTAAACGAGAATAAGTTTTCACTGACAAGAATTATCAAAATAATTAAATACCAGAGTAAAATTGCTATCCAGTCGAAAAATTCAGTCACTGGCTCAAAGTAGCCTGTGGACAACAGTACTAGATATATACATTTAACAAGAAAATTTACACGACATAGAACATATATCATAAGCTTCCAGGTTTTGGAATAATCTGGTTTCAAATTAAATTGGTCAAGTCTAGTGACAGATATACTGGTACAGCCAATGCAACTCAGAACCTTAAAGATATTCTGTTGTACTGCGGACGCCATTTTATCCTTCACAGAAAGTATTCCGAAAAAATCTGTTAAAACCTGAAGCAAATGGGAGGGATTTTTTGTTGCAAGAATCGTCGCAAGAAGTCAAAGAAAACTGACGTGTTGCGGGTAATCAACTCCTACGCAGCAGCCATTTGCAGAATAATTTAAAACTACTCGGATCGAAGGATCGACATACGTAAAATACAGTAAAATCGCTCGGTAATTGCTTTCGTTATAATTGCTTTCAGTTACTATTCCCTACTATTTCCCACCATTCAGTTTTACTTGCAAATCATCTCCTTTTAATTGACAAATTTACGATCCCCTCTCAATTATTGCCGTGCATTTCATTCCGCTTCCAGTATAAAACACGTGAAAAATACTTTCTCTATAATTACCAGCAAAAAACTTTGACCTCACTAAAAATTGTAAAACATTTTGCTGACATTGGGAGAGGTTTTGCCAACGTAGGGGTAAAATACTTCATACTTACAAATAAACATTGTGTATGTATTAGAAATGAACGTATTACATGCAAAAGAGGGTAAGACTGACACCGAAAACTCGTTAACTACTATATTATTGGTTCGCTTTCTATATAATTGCCTTCGAATTCTTTTCCATTAGGGTGTAATTATAGAGAGATTTTACTGTAGCTTCTAGCTTCCTTGAATATTAAGTAGCTTTTTGAGTTAAACCCGTATTTTATCATAAACGACTTTCCGCAATTCAAAAAACTCCACCATTAAGTCGACCCGACTACTGTGTAACTGTCTTTTAGGGAGAGATGAAATAATCATTAATAAGATTCGCTTTTGATTTATGAATTCAATCCTTTATTTCGACGATGAGCTGTTTGAAACCAAACTAAAAGAGGAGACCAACAGTGGACACGACTGTCCAATGGACACTGCTGAACTAATGCACTAATTCTTTCTGCGTAGTTACAGTTCACGGTTATAAATAGTACAATATCATGTTCGAAGGAAGATGAAAGATATAGTTCATAATACTTAGTGGGCGACTTAAAAAATCTAAATAATCAATATCACCCCATTTTCGCTCATGAAGAGGACCCGTGCGTGTTTGGATTAAAACGCAGAACACAATAAGCCGTTGCAACGGTTAATGCTATATATCCAAGGTGGGCCCGGAAATTTCGTCACTTCTGGAGCTTGACAGATACTTCATTAAAGTTTAGCCCTTTATTGTAAAACTTTCAGGTGTTTGAATCGTCGCAATAACTGAATTGTAGTCAATTAATACGTGTATTATGAGTGTCGTGTTATTTGAATATGTATTACTACTTAACTAGATTTCCCAGGAGCATGTCATATCCATAATTGGCTTTTTTGTGCATTATCTTGAGTGTTTAATCTTGCGCATGAAACTCCTTTTGTGAAGATATATCATACATTCAAATCGATTGCGTACTACTTGGAGCTTTGTTCGATGTTAATTAGGCTTTATAGTAGTTTCATAGGTTTTCTTTTTTTCTATTAACGAGTCTAACGTATTTTTGCGAGGTTTGAGTAAAACGTAGGACAAAACTTTTGCATAATATGTTTGTAAACTGTGCAGTTAACCTTTGCGGCAGATAACAATGGGTCACTCGCACTTGAGTAATCACAGAACGCGTAGAGATGTGTGGCGGTATTGGTGCAGTGGGAATTTAATAATGGCACTGATGGTACGGTCTTTCTTGCACTGAGAAGTAGGATTGGCTTTTGACTGCAAATGCAGATTCCTGTGCTTCGAATGGAAACAAAGACGTAAACTTGAAATGAAATACAAATTTCAACCACAATGTAGGCACGTGATTATACTTAAATGGGATCTCCTTCCCTAGATTAGGTTGTCATTACAGGTGTATGCGGTCGTAGTCGTATGCTCAATTCTTGTTCTGATTCACTATGGTCAATTTAGTCAATTTAAAATCGATGTTTTTGGTTTTAAACGACCAATTTAAAAGCCATTTGACGGAAATCTTAATCTTTCACTTTCAAGTTTCAAAAATGCCAAAGACTTTGGGATTTATGTACGGTTGTAAACCCGCTGACTGTTGACTAAATTTCCTTTGCGTAATATGATTGCTTCATAATCGTAGGTTATGTCAATACATGAAGTAAAATTAAGTTTTCGAATAAGTGCCAGAAAAAATTGCTCAGAAAACGAGGTTCCAAAAGATTCAAGGATTGCCAGTATTTTAAGTGTTATTTTCTTGTAAAGGGCATACAAAAGTTATTTTAAAGCATCGCATTGCACGTTTATTGATAGCATGACAAGTAAAATGGGGATGACAAAGCCATCAAATATTGTAATTGTAATGACAAGTGTTCACTGAATTTTACTATTCGATGGACTACAACGAAGCTGTAGAAGTTTCATACAAGCAACCGACCCTTTAAATCGGTTTTTGTTCATCTTTCTGTCAAGCCATAAATGGCAGAGCGGCATGAATAAGTCCTTTATATCATCAATTGATGAAGCTTAAGATGGGTAACACAAACATATGTGCTCAACGTGAAACATGTTAGTCAATAATATGTACATTACATAACTCGTGCAAAGCACCTATATAGATACATAAATAATTATGCAAAAAAGTATCAAGATGCTATCAATTCTTTTCGAGTTTCCTTTCCGCTCCTCCAAAACTTTCATGATGGCCCTTACAAAAAAAAACGTTCCATTTTCGTCTTCCAAAAAAAGTGTTAGGCAAATCAGACAAAACGTATACTTTGCTGATATGATATATCACGGCACGGCTTATGATGTTGATAATTTAATTCCTGAGTGATTAAGAAGGTTTTATGTTTCAAATGATTTGTTTTATATTCTGCTGTGCAACACAGTTGAACGGAAATCACTTATTTTGAGTTGATGTATAATCTCAGCGAATGAATATGTCTATAAATAGGCAGGGCAGGCATGATATGTATGATCTAAGCTGACTTCAATGTAATGTAGGAGTTCTTAGTTCCGATTTGTGTGGCCATCCAACATAATTGGTGAACAAATTGCATACTATTTTTGATGCATATGAGTACGATTTACATTTGTTTTCTAATTTAAAAATAAAAAAACGCGTAGCTCTAATTCCTTTTTCCTTCAAAGATCTATATGATACTGTATTTTTAACGCTCTGAAGTATTTACCAGTTCATTATCACAGATTAACAATTTATATTATGTACAACAACGTGTAAAAGGTGTTATTTAATTTTTATGGATACGCTGGCACTAATTGGAGCAATGCGTGCCAAAGCAAAAATCAAGATAGGGATGTTCATAGGTAGACATTTTATATAACATCTATCTGATTATCCTATTTTGTTGTAATTGGAATCGGAAGGAATTCCCTTATAATCAGTGAATTTTTATTTTGTTAAAACGGTCATCAAGATTTGAAGAAAAAAATCCTTCTCAGTGATTGATTTGGTTCAGTTTTTTGTTTTCTTTGTTCCACATTGCAGTGGCAGTTAGTAATTACGATAAGTATATGCATCTTGTGTAGAGAACCCACATAATGGTTGGTGTGCTACCACTGTCAAAAATAGTTTTGCAAGTTGCAGCATTAAAAATTGTGCTTACAAATTGGACAATCATAAGTTTGGGAGTAACTCGTAAAGTTTTTTTTTACTGATTTCATGACTCATGAACTAGTGTCACAATAAGGCTTCGAAGTGATGTTGTTTCATTTTATATTCATATTAAGCAGTGTACTTATACGTTGCACTATACCGGCATAATTACCTACATAACTTTAATTTCCCATGCATCTTTTTTTCACAGTGACGGATAGCAAACTAAAAAATTAGGTCATAAAATACGCTAATCGTTTGCGGTGTCAACAATACATGTAATGTTCTAGTTTTGTCCAAGCATTACGTTGCAGGAGTTGCAAAAATCATGTAAAAAAATTGAAAAGAAGACAAATTACGTATAAGCATCGTATGAATCGAAGAACGTTACTTTTTACAATTCATTTTCTAAAATTAGCAAAAGGAAAAGTAAGAGTTGTGTGTCTTTCTGTGCAGTCTTCATTCTTGACGTGTCCACAACAGGTTTTATGTAAACAAATTCACATTTTCAAAAAAAGGGGCAAACATTATGATTGAACTACAAAGACTTGCTGATGGCACCCTTCAAAAAAGTTATTTTTATTATTTTTGCCTCGTTTTGACACAAAGACAAGGAAGGAAGTCTTGTACGCTTACTTAAGTTTCCCATGCACCCAAAGCCATACCAAAAAAACAGCCAAACAGTATTTTTGCAAGTAGGCATTGCATTAGTCCCAGTGCATACGATTCACGAATTGTGTGCTGTTCATTCTGCCATATCGATGGGTATCATTGCGTAAATCTCTCAATGAGTATCATGTATCTTACGCAAATACCACAACATTATGGGCCACCTCTGTTAGCGACATGTAACACCAAAATAACATATAGTACCGGTATTATGATTACTAATGAATTTGAATTCATCACATCGTAGGAAATGAGTTTATGAATTTTGTGAAGCCGTAAAGGGAACAATCATCGCCCAACTGGCTACTACAAAATGGTTCAAATGTAAAAATGTAAATTGTATGTACATGTTTCATATGATTTCCTGGATCTAAGGTGTCTTTTACGATGGCGTTCACATTCTATGAAAATGTAAAAAAAATATAAATAAATAAAGACCATGTTATTTACATTTACCTACAAATTATAAAATGTACGAATGAGTTTTAGGAGGAACTTGCATGATCGATGGTGATTTAAAAATGGTAGTACACAGCAGTATGCTGTGACTTAATGTTAAACTCAACTTAAGAACTGTGTAACTACAAATTATAAAATGTACGAATGAGTTTTAGGAGGAACTTGCATGATCGATGGTGATTTAAAAATGGTAGTACACAGCAGTATGCTGTGACTTAATGTTAAACTCAAGAATTGTGTATTGGTGGAAGATTCTTTTTTTATATACATTACATAAGAAACATGAGCATGTTTCCTTTTGAGTTTTATTGGCAGTAAACGAATTATCAAGATATGGAAGATCTTAAACCAAAATGTAAATACCAATCATGAATCATGTGCCGTGTTGGCTAGGACTTGCGTTGTAATAAATAATGAAGGGTCCCTTTACAGAAACTTTCAGCGCACTTTTTTGCAGCTTGTGTCGTTCCAAATGTAGAGGCAGGTTTGATCAGCGATTCGTAGGGATAACTTATGTATGCTTAGACGTTTAATCTTGATAAGCTCACAAAGTGGTAACATGGGGAAGGGACGACTATATTAAGTGGTAAGAATTGAAAGAGTTATATAACACTGCTTTGTTGTATTCTTGGCATAATTTTGCATAGTTAAGCACTAGTAGGGTATTATCATTACTTGTTGTTTGGATTTTGTTGATTTTTCCATTACCTATGTACACATTTTTTTGCAAAGATGAAAAACATTTAAACTGCACTGTAAGTTATGAGATGGCTTTGTGAAGAAAAAAAATATGGGATGCCAATTCATGAAACAATGCACTTGCATTTTCTGTTCACTACTCTCAAGCTAATCTTTGTTCTGTCAATGTTCACTTTCACTGATTCAGGCCAAATCAACGCAAGTCTTTAGTCAATCGTTTCGTTAGGTTGATCAGTCCATCAATGAAGCCCTTCGAAGAATCATGACGAAGTTGATAGTTTCCTCGTACCTTCTCCTCTTCAGTTTTACCCTCTTCCATGCATCAGGTCATTTGTTAATCCTTTTAATTTCGGTTGTAAAAGTTATAATTCAAATGTGAAGTTTTGTGCGTGATTGTGGGTGACATTAAATAATGTTGATTAGATTTAGGTTATATAAATGTGAATTTCAGTGAATATTAGAAATAACGGGAATCTTTTTCTGTATCTTTTTAAGTGTTGGGAGATGGCCTGGCCTGCTCCCAAATGGGCGCTGGTCCAGATGATATGATCATGGAGAGTCCTAGTGGTTTGATGAGCATGAATCCGAAATATCAATGGGACAAGAGGGGACACGTTGTTCGACTTCCGATTGTTCTCGATCACGCATACAGTATGTTCACAAAATGAAACCGATCTATTCATCGATATGCTGTTATCGATTCAACTATTAACATCCAATCCATTGCCTTCATTAAAATAGCACACAAGGAGCGTGGAGTCATTTTCGGAGGACTGCAAGAGATTGCCTCCAAGACGTGCGTGAAATTCGCAGTGCACAAAGACCATCACTACCTTCGCGGACATGATTACGTTTACATAAGCAAGACAAAGAGCAAGGGCTGTTGGTCTTATGTTGGGAGGGTCGGCAACGGAAAACAGGTAATTATACGAATGAATCTATCAGAAATATTCCAGATTCATGGTTAATTAGGTTCGCCTTGAGACACTAAAACTTGTTTTTCATTTACCTTATCATATCCCTATCTTCATGGAAGGTTTCAGCTTTTGTACATGTTGTTGTCGCTGGCTACTTTAGTGGGCATGTATATTGTATTATCTTTACTTGCATGGTACAATGACAGGGACGACATTCACGGTTATTGCAGTTGCTTAATAACAGCAGGATCAATTGACTGCAAAGAAACTGAATGCATTTAACTCATTTCCATTTTCTGAGCTTTCTATCAAGCGTTGATTATTTTTTCCACTTGACTGGTCCACAACTTTTAAACAACACTGATTGTGTAAAATACACCACGAACTTGGTTTCCAATCGCTTCGTGTAACACTAAATATCCCATTAACAGAGAAGGAAGTAGTGAAGGAAATGCCTATTTAGTGATACAAAGATACAAACTGTCAATCTGCAATTTTAACGACTAATCATGTGAATATGGCGAATTGTTTTACAATGCGTTAGAGATGAAGTAAACAAGATAGATGTTACATGTAGTATTATTGCGGTTATGCAGATTGATTAACAAGGGATGAGACAAAAATAATTAACTGTAATTTATTTTCGAATGTTTTACAGCCTTCAAATCTAGTTTACGACACTTGGTTTACAGTACGCGATAGTAATCTTTTTTCAAATTTTCTTTTAATTACAGGATTTGAGTCTCCCCATCGGATGCATTAATCATCGTACCGTTGTGCATGAGGTTTGTATTATTTCTTGTCACTTAACATTTAATAAGACGTGGAAGGTTCCTATAACTGTTCTACCAAAACAGTACAAAATATCCTCTTTTGACATAAGTAAATATGTTCTTTGTATTTTTGTTATCAAATTTAGGTTATGCACGCACTGGGCTTTTCTCACGAGCATGTCAGGCATGACAGAGATAACTACGTTGAGATTTTGTGGGGAAATATTCAAAGAGGTTTGTCTGATAATAATCTGGCCTGTTTCTCCATACAAAAAAATAGCAAAAATGTTAAAGTGGAATAATCTGTAACAGTCCCTCGCGGCGAGTCCAATTCCAATGTTCCTTGTATTGTTGGAGCAAATATTAGTTGTGATTTATCAATGATCAAGTTTCTTAACTAAACGTCATTCGCTGATTAATTTACTTAGGTCGTGAAAGAAACTTCGAAAAGAAGCATGGCCGAGCAGATCCATTCGGCCCTTACGATTACGAATCTATCATGCACTACGAGCGCAATGCATTCTCAAACAACGGACACGACACAATTCGCCCCTTGGTAAGCTTGACATTACGCACACAAAACCTGCAAAAGCCTTGAGTTGATGTGAATGTCGTGGATCCATATAGATCGTATTGAAACAATGGCATAATCCCTAAAATGGGACTTGGTGTTGCAACCTATTTATGTTTATCATGATAGTGTTTTCATACTTTCAAAACTCGTTTGTCTTCCCATTGCTAGAAAGGACATGTTCCTATCGGAAAAGGAAGACATATGTCTCATTGGGACGTAGTTAAAATTAACCGAATGTACAAATGCGGCGGAGGTGGCGGCGGCTACAGTAGTCCCTTCTTTGGTGGCCTCAGCGGACATCCAGAAGGCAACGATGTTGACGATGTTTCATATGACGACAAATGGTATTACCGAAGGAGGTTCAAGTGGTGCCGCTGATGATGATTCAGAGAATGAGGTTTATAATGGAATCGATCATAATGATAATCATGACCCCGCTTTTGGAGGAATATTCCCTGGCAGTTCGCCATCAGGAAGACCAAGTGGACCATCGCAAGATCCGAGGGGATATCCAACAGGATCATTCTCACATCCAAGAGGACCACCACACCCAGGTCCAAGAGGTTTGCCATTGCTTACTGGTCCTGGCTTTGGCGATGCACCCAGGCATGCTGCGAACAAGGGCGGTCATCTTGCTAGTCCTGTTAATTCCTTCCCTGATAACCCGTTTGCTACCATTCCAAGCAACCCTTTTTCGCCACGCTTTGGGCTTCCTGCAAACGCAGTGGATCAAGTTGACGAGACACCAGCAACGGCTGGTGCAGACTATTACGAAAATCCCCAGGATATCAATATAAACAAGGACTTCTTTAACTATTAAAGCTTTACATGTGCGAGTCCACCGTGATCTGCATAGCGAGACTAATTAAGTATATGAGAAAGGTATTAATTGTTATATTTTTTAACGTTAAAGCATAGGAGAGATCATTGTTCCTTGAAGCTCAGAAACGTAGTGTACATGAATGAGTTGAAGAAGTAGTATGTGTGCTTTAAAGTGTAAAAGAAATAACTGTTATATAATAACGCGCCTTTTAAGCCTCAATTTGGATGCATTATGTGCAATGGGAACACAGATATGTGGCTTTAATTTGGCGCTTGGTTAAGTATGTATGTAAGGTTTTTTTTGGTAATTATTTGATGGATTTTTTATAAGTGTCTGCCATCTGAGGTCGATTTGAACTCTGTTTTTGATATTGAACTAAACTTCGTTATAGCACGTACATGTGGATGACGGAAAGAGTACTTACGAAAAAAAAGTACTAAAGTTTTTGTTGCATATCATCGCGTCAGAAAAATGATACTGCATAAAATCACACGGATGGCTTATTGGATCCGTGGGATATTGTACAAATAGACAAAACGGCAACAGAGAGTATAAATTCCACTTACAACACGAAAAAGGCACTCATGCAGACTCTAAATAATTTAAAACGACACCTGTCAAATAAGTGTCTACGACAAAGAACCTTGATATCGAGTTGTACATATTTTTAAGGGTATCATAAATGTGTGCAAATGTGTGAATGTTTCGCAATAACCCGAACGATTCAACTGCCAAGGTCAGCCGGGCGAATATGTTTTAAATGTAATATGTTATGCGCATTTTGTTAAACAGCTTTAACTGGATTTTAAGGTGACTGGACACCTTTTAAAGTTGATTCAATTAATAAAACATACTGTTCATAAATGTTTTCAACTTCGTCATTTATTAATATTTTCTTCATGGATAACTATCGTCTTAGAATAAAAGTCACGACTATTTAATGTTGACATTGTAAATAAAATTTCCGCCACTGAAAGATCATGAAGTATTAGCTCTTTTGCCCTGCCTACAACCTAGAGAAGTAACAGATTTAAAAACCTTTCAAAATTGTATAAATTCATTCCAATTTTGCATTCTTATTGTGTCCTTTTCCTTTGGTAACTTTGGTTTGTGCTTGGCACTGCAGGTTCGACATAGCAGTTCATAAAGTCCACGGACAGTCTTTGAACTTCAGGCAAAAGTCCTCTGCAAATACGCAATCATAAACATGCTAAGATCCTACGGGGTGAATGGAAATATGAAATGGGATCAAACAGAGTTCAAGCTTACTTTGCTGTTGTGCCAGCGAAGCTTATAAAACGTGGAATGTAGACATGTTCATAGTTTCGTCTCAAACCTTCAATTAGCTTCTCTGCCACTTCCTCTGGCTGCAAAACAGTTTTCACGACTGACGGGAACCTTTCATCAAGTTACGCATTCCCATTAAAAATTTATGTTTCAAGGTTACTTGTCTAGAAGTTTCTGTTTTGACTCAATTGCACTCTTACCTACTGTAACTTTCGATACCTGTTAGCAGCCCAGTGCTGCATGAGTACGGATACACAGTCGTAAATTGAATGTTTGGTTTTCGTGGATCATGTCTGATTTCTTCTTTTAGTGCTTCTATAAATCCATGAATTGCGTGTTTTGTACCCGAATAGCCAGCCAAGTTACGTGTTCCTATTAAACCAGCGGCAGAGCAAACTGTAACAATATGGCCTTCATTACGCTCAATCATTCGAGGGAGAATTTCCTGAAGAATCCAAAAATGCGCGAGGACATTTATCTGGAAAGTTTTCTCCAGTTCTTCTGGACTCTGTTTAAGAAATGGCCTACATGGCATTATTCCCGCGTTGTTTATAACGACATGGATGTCACCAACATCCTTCTTAACCTGTGGGAGCATTAATATAAAACTGTGATGCATGTATATAATTCCTTTCATTATAATGGTATGCATCAGATAAAACACTGCGAAGTATCTATTTTACTAGGTTGTAAGTACTAACCGTTTGAATTGTCGTTTGGACTTGAGATCGGTTTGAAACATCGACTTGATATGAATATGCTTTCACCCCTGTTCTGCTTACAAGATCCTTCACAAATTCATTGTTACTTTTACTGTCCACATCCCAGCACACCAGAATAGCTCCAGTATGTGCTAGTTGACTACATATTTGGCGACCAATTCCACCTGCAGAGCCAGTTACCTGGGCATAAGAAAATACATAAAATAGTCTGACCTAATACTTGCACGCATTCCGTGGAAAGCGTAATCGCAATAAGCACAAAAGAGTTAAATCATACCAGTACAACTTTTCCAACAAGTGACTTTGGCTCGGGTGGCACAAAGTACTGATACCCCGACTTTATGTAACAGTAAACTGTCAATAGAATTAGCACAAAGAAATCGGAGACGTCATGAAAAAATACAGCCAGTTGGGTGCCAAGTTTTCCCATTGCCAAAATCGTATGCGGTTAAACCTGACGATATGTATTTATTGTAATAGGTGTAAACTTCCTATTCATTTCAATTTTCCGGCGAAACACTCAGATTGGCACTTCAATTCAGGCAACGCGACAATTAAATAATTATATTCACGATCTCCTGCGTATTAAAAATTTCCCTATGTACTGCTGCAGTGCAGATATAGCTCACAAAGACGTGTATTCGTGGAACTTTTGCAGCGACAAAAGCGGGGACAATTGCGTGACACTTGCTAAGTGGCTTTAAGTAACAGGTGACCACCACGCCAAAAAATGCATAGTCCTGTATTTGAAAGCTAGGTAAGGAATTTCAAAACAGGTGCTCGCTGAAAATACACAGGGACACGGGTATTTTATTTGAACATGGCAAATGAATCTTTCGTTTCGCTACCAAAAGGTAAGAGGAAGACTGACTACATGAAGCTTTTAAATAGTGACGGACCATGAAAAGATGAAAGTTTGAAAACAAGTTCTTGACTCATCTCATCATCATCAAATCCATGGTCCGCTTCGCTGTATGAGCGTATTATACCACCATCCAATGTATAATTGCATAACTGGTGAAGATCTGTTAGCATATCCGCAGTCACGAACCACAAATGAAATGGTTTTTTATGCTTTACTCCATGCTGAGGTTTAAAAGCAATAGCACGTCGACCGACTCATCTTTTTTTACGCTTATGGCTGGTGATTTGTTTGTCTCTGCAGACAGTCTTGAGTGTGGAAATCGACAGAGTAAATAATATTGAATTTACTTTACTTTTGGACCTTTAACACGAAATCATCCACACATATGTCATACCTAAGACTATATCGTAATCGCACGATGATTTCCTATCTGTACCATTTTATCAAATCAAAGGTTAAAACTCATGAATAAAATAACATTATTCATTGTTTGAATTTATTTTCGATTTTCGTAATCATATGTCAACTTAACAATGTACCCCTTGTATGAAAAAAACCAACATTGATGTTTTGGAATGATTATAATATACCGTCAACGAGTTAAGCCTTTTGTGTTAATCCTTTTTTGCGAGATTGAGATCTGAATGTCAAAGTTCATTATATACGCTCATGGTCCTATTTCATTTCTCATAGCGTCAACTTCTCCATTTTATTTTGCTTAAGAAACAAAGAACTTGCATCACAGCATAATGCAGTAATCTTTTCTTCTGAAAGCTTATTCTTTCCCCGTAGCCGCACGTCACACGCTAACCGCAGCAAGTCATCTTCTCCTGGAAAATCATCTTACCGAATATCGTTGTTTTTATTTAATATATTTTAAATCATTTACTATCATTCTACTTCCAAAGTTCCAATCCAAACAGAATTTTCAGTCGAAACCACTGATGGTTTTGTTAGCGTACCTTAGTTGAAATTTTCAAAGTTTTTATTTCAATCAACATTACAAAACTTGAGAAATAAACGTGACAACAATCAAAGGCCTGTGCAAAGCTTAACATATTAAGGACGCTGGATCTGAGTAAATCGTGGTGCAATATGAAATTTTGAAGCAAGAAGCAAACCCCTTTGCCAATTGCAACCATGCACGCTGTCGCAGCATCACGGCTCTTGTTAGCATTATGTGTAAAACAAACCTACTAACCCACAAATGTTAAACCCCGCATCTTAATGAATGTCCATAATGTAAGAATGCTCATTGGAACCCTTTCAAACTTACTGAGGAGACTCTACATTTTTCAATGCAGCAGTAAACCAAATTATGGGAAAGGTTTTCGCTCATAGTTTCCAGTAGCACCAGCGACACCGATACCAACCGTGTTTATGCAGTACGTACAGCCCTCCTCAAATCTGAAGCATTGCCTGGATAGCGCTGCTCAGGATACATGTGCGACACCCGAGCATGCATCGCCTTGCCTTGCGTTTTCTGCTACTCCATGACCATGACGTAAGAGCATTCAGCACTCCATGTGAATCCACGGCGAGCGTGTTTTTGAATAATTGTAGAGAACGCTTTAAGTATTTTGGTTGAATCAGCATTACAACAATTAAATGGTTTATCATTTAAATTCACACTGATAAGGGCAAGATCATTCTTTTACTTGTGTCGTGAAAATAGGAGTGATAACAGTGCTACAGAAAGTGCAAATGTACTTGTATGTGGACTCGGAAACCGTCAGCTGAGTTTAGTTTACTATTCACTTGCTCGCTGGAAAATTTTGAAGAGTAATAGTTAAAAAAATAAAATTCAGTCAGGACGGGGTCTTCAGGTAACTATCCCAATTCCTCAAGTATGGAGAAGGAAGGAGCATCGTTGAAAAACTTACTCAGCATGTATGGACCATCGTATACACCGGAAGATCCCTCTATGAATGTTTCAGGTTAGTAATGACGAATTATTTCAACTTTTGTGCTTTTTATATTCTGTTTATGTTTGGGGATTTGACTAAGATTTTGTGTTTACAATTACAGTTTATAGCAGTGGAGCATCCAAGCTTTCGCCATACTTAAGTGTTGATCCCTACCTTACATCCGAGCCGGAATTTATTCTTCCAGAAGGAGCGGGTCGTCAAAGAGGAAGGTTTGAATTCGCCTTTGGAACAATTGGTAGTTCGGTATTAATAGGGGCAGGATTTGGAGGGGTTGCTGGTCTATACAGAGGATTTAAGGATACACAAGGGCAGATTGGAAGAGTCAGAAGAACACAGTGAGTGTCCCACTATGACTTATTTACATGTTCCTAATGAAGGAAATCTGTTCTAAAAAAGTGTTTCTTGTCGAAAATAGGCTCATTAATTACGTAGCAAAACAGGGCGCCTCGTCAGCTAATGCACTCGGTGTAGCTGCTCTAATGTATTCCGGTTTTGGATGCTTTCTGAGCTGGTATAGAGATACTGACGACGACGCTAACACCTTGGCTGCGGCAACGGCAACAGGGCTTTTATTCAAATCAACAGGTAAAGCTTTGTCATTTGATAACTGCTTGATATTTCAGTGTATGTGATAATTTTATGGTGTATTATATCATTTCAGCTGGAGTAAAACGGTGTGCACTAGGAGGAGCTGTAGGATTCGGTCTCGCCGCTGCCTATTGTCTATGGACAAAGGGGAACAAGGACCGTTCACTAGCAAACTACGTTAGCAATTCCAGATATACGACCTATTAAATTTTCAAGTCGGACTAGTCTGGAAGGGAAGCTTTGAACCTTAATGAAACGATCATTTCTTTACTTATTTGATAAGTCAGTCAGTTACAACACGTTATCGCAAAAGAGACAAGTAGTAAATAATTTTATTAGTGATTTAAATGAGTTCTTACAATCAAGTATTCAGCGTTAAATGCATCTTATTTCATCTGTTGTATATGTACTGATGTTCAAAAAATTCATCATCTCAAATAAACCAAGAATATATGAAATTCCGCAAGGGAAAACTGCACACAACGAATTCCGTACGCATTAAGAATTTCCTTGAAGAAAGACATCATGAGCTGAAAATGAATTATGAAGAGGAGAAATCTGCTGGAATTATTAAAATTATCGTATAGTTTTTAATTCATCGGTTTAAAAGTACAATATACATGAGTGATCAGGTTTTTATTGATACAAACATAGCACAAAATGAAAACACAACAGATAACCCATATAATGCATCCTGGAATACAAATGCAAAGGATTTTATAAAAAGAGTTGCAATATTCTCTATTTTCTGTCAAGGTCTTACACACAGGATTAATCCTATTCTCTGACAGCTTGATGGCTTTAGTTTAGGAGCGAATTTACTCCCTTCCGAAGTAAAGAACACATTTACGAATACTACATCGAAATTAACAACGTATTCTATCAAAAGCTTAAAGAGGTTCATAATTCATAATTACTGACTACATACTGTGTACAATATAATTCTTCGCCCATTTCAGGTCTTTGCTATACCTGCCTTTACCTTAAAAAAGACAATATGACATTTTAATGAGCTAATTATCAGTCCAGCCCGTGTAGCACACGGCCCTGGAACTGATTAGGGCGGTGACACTAACCGAAAGAATCATTTTTGACGACTTAGCTTACATAAAATAGGTCCATAATTGTTTTTACCCCTTGCAAACTGGGACCGAATCATTGCCCATTCTTTCAGTAAAAAATAACATTTCAGTTATATTCAATACGCTTTTTAATCTTTAAAAAACTCGCCTTGTTCATTTCGAGACATAATTAGCCGAACGCATGGTTCCCCATCATGCATCCATACATGTGCGGAATCAATGTTAATCTTTTCACGTTGATGCGATACAATTACAAACGTGTGCCAGAAATAACATACGAATCAGAAATGAATGACGATACGAGTTTGGATTGAAGGTAATTTGTCCCCTTAATATGTTAGAAAAGAAGACTCAATTTAAACCGCAGTTCTCTATGTTTATAAGATATAATTGTTGTAGACTGTCTACTTGAGATAATGCCAGTCATTAACCACAGTTCGAGGTTGCAAAACCATTTTCTCCCAGTGGAATCTCCCTATGGGATATTTTGACACAGCAACCAAACGCTACTTTTCCCACCACGACATCCTTTTCCTTGATACCTTTAGCGCTCCTGGGGTCACCCGTAGGATCATTCGTTTGCACATCAGTTTGACTACGAGAGAGATTTTTTGAGCCAACGGCGGCTGCCGATTCATGGCGCTGGAGAGGGTTGCCAGGCTTATTTTCTTTGTTCTTGTTCAAGTTCCCAGAGTAATGAAACAGGTTGTCCTCGTAACCTGACGAGTTAACATTATGGCGCTGTTGATATGACATAGCCGGGCCTGCATCGCTCCTGTGATGCTTTGGCCCGGGTGGTTTATTTGCGAAACAGACTAGTGCTAGAACAACCGTCTGAATCAACTCATTTGGAGGCATGTCGAAAACTAATGTTTCATTAAACACTGGGTTTTCTCCGTTTGAACTTGTAAGTTTCTGGAAAGTCGTTTTCTTCTTTTTCAAAACCCGACCAGTATCTGCACGTAACAGGAGGAGTCTGACGTAGCAAATACCTGGAAACAAGACAAGAAAGTCAATTAATACACAAATATCCAAAAGCTTCAGGGGCAATATGCCGCATTCATTAATGTTTGCTTGCATAAGAACTTAATGAATGACACAATATAGTAATGTACATGATTGCATCATTATCTCAACAATTTGCATGGCTTCGCTTTCACTACTCCTGCTGGCTCTGGCTTGGATACGTAATGGGGTACACTTTACCTACAGATAGCTATAAAGAAGAAATGGTGAAATGTTTGTGTATAATTCATAACATAAAATAGGGTAAGGCACAGACATTATAGTTACGAATAAATGAAATCCAAAATGATGAAAAATAGGTTCGGAAATTCAACCATTTGA
>VICI01000784.1:0-30260 GCA_019593645.1 Akabosia matsudoensis
AAACACAATTTTTGCATTGTTTTTTTCTCCCTTTTTGTATTGTTTATCCGACGAAAAAGGAAAAAAACAATACAAAATAAAGTATTTTGAGAAACAAAAAATTCAAATGGTGTCGTAGTACACCAAGCTCACTGACATCTTGGGTTTAAAGTTACAATTCCGGTCACTGTAACATGAAAATCCAACGTATATGGACCAGGGAAAGGTGGTGTCTTTCAAATCAATCTAACAAATCAGTAAATATGATTTTACGAATAAAATTGTCAATTCTCATTTTTTGTGGAGCTTTGACGAAAATGTATTGTTTAGAGTGAAATTTAGCTGCCATAAGTAAATTATTAATCATATAAATTTACTAGGTACAGTCGAACTCAGGCCACTCCAATGGTCCACTTAAATCCAAGTCATCAGGAAAAAGCTGGTTGACAGGGTTGGTAGTGTTTTCCCCCTGATTAAATGACAAGTTATCCATTGTTGACAGCAACATCCAAGCAATATTTTGCCATGCAAACGATACAAACGCTTTACAATCCCTGGGAGACAAAGACACTGTGATGCTTTCCAAATCAAGTCAGACGACGAAATGGAAGTTAAGGTTTTCCATATTCAAGGAAGTAAAACTACAATTACTCCTGATGAGGGCTCATGTTTTAGACAAACATTTGGAGCGTTTTGAGATTTTACATGGTATTTTACAATCGGTAAAGTAGATCGATCGAAATCCTGTCAACGATGATTTATGCATAATCATTTTCCCTGTACATCTCAAGAATACTGACCATGGAGAAAATGAAATGCCGGTCAGAGAGCATTAAACGCATTTTTATAATCCATTTATATGCACAAAGTTCTCAACAATGTACGCACAAACCGAGGTGTGCTATCTCTTGATCTCCCCCTCCGGGAGCCCACTAACTCCGTGAAAATATTGCAAGATGGCTGCAATAATGATGACAGGAGGGACATTTTTATTTTGGATACATGATTTTCCAGAAAGTATCACCGTGCAAATCTTTGAACAGTTTTTACAACGTATAAACTTAGTTCAGCCGTTCTGTTTTCATTGTTGTATCAATTATAAGCATTTCTTTTTTCTTTTTTCAATTTGCAACTACGTTACTCAACGGTATGGGTACGCTTCTTATTGTGCAAACACATTTTTGGGTATAATCCTATGAAGTACATTCATAAACCGGTTTTAGAGACATATCTCGTCCCTATTCTCGTATTTCTCTTCCTTCTGCATTCGCAAAATTTTTTTCAATGATATACGATTATATGATGCTTATCAACTTTCATCAGAGTTCGAAGGGTGTAAGAACACACTGCACTACATATATGAATATACTAAGCTTTTTTATGCCAGATGTGCATCGTATTTCCGTTCTCGCTTGGAAATCTTAAGTCATTTTCACTGAACGCCTTCACCTGTTCCTTTGAGTTGCTTTGAGATGTAACCTTTATACTAATTAAAATGTGCACAAATATAGGTATATCTCTCACATTTATTTTGCAATTATAGCGGTTCTAGTGGTATGTTTCATAAATTCATTTAGTATATATTATGGTTGTATATGTACATATTCATACATACATATGTACAGGGAGCTCAAGAAATATCTCCATATTTACTCTTGATAAAATGTTTTGTTAACTGGTTCGAGTACTTGAGGTTGTTTGAAATGCTGAAGATATCTCCCTATAAGATAACTCCCTATTTGCGAAACATGGCTGATTCTTTTAGGTAACTCGATTCGAGTTCGAACAAGACGAGAGCTCAAGATATTTTTCAAATGCGAAAACTAAAAGTAAAAGCTGATGGAGAAGCGAAGACAGCTGGTTCAAGCTGTGATTATTCGTTCTCGCCCAACACATGCCTTGTTCGAACTCGAATCGAGTTACTTAAGAGAATACATAGACCATGTTACGTAAATAGGGAGATATTTCTTGAGCATTTCAAACAACCGCAAGTACTCGAACCATAGTTTAAAAAACATTTCATCAAGAGTAAATATGGAGATATTTATTGAGCTCCCTGTACATATTCATCCATACATATATGTACATATTCATAATCACCTTTTTATCTGAAGAATTCAACTAAACTCAAACCAAACAAAATATTCTTTTTAAATATCCTCTAGGGGAGAAGTAAGTTAAATTTCCGCATACCGAAGTTCGCCTACTGCTATGAATGGCAGTCCTCCTGTAAGCAATCCACAGTCATGCAGTGTCCGACGTTCCTTCGGAACGTATTTTCTCCCAAATAATTAGGCTCGTTCTGCCATCCTTTATCCAAGCACATACAGTAAATGAAAACACCCTGCTCAAAACACAGTGATACGTTGTTGAGATCAGAAGGGTAGATTGAATGCATTTCCTACTATTTACAACGTTACTCCACGATTAATGCAGAAAACCTGTTGGGAAAAGCATTCATAACGCGAGACTTCATGAAGAAGCACCTGCTCTACCACCTGCGTACTGAGCCAATCGTTTTAATTGTTTATCATTCCAATTTCAATTGTCTAATTTCAATTGCGGTTTTTTCTGACTCGTGTCTGTCACTATATTATCTAAGTATTTTTTTATCTGGAAAAGAAAGGGTAGCCCACTGAGATATACCGTTTTGGTATTGTATTTTGTGTAAATTTGCCATTTTAATACTTAATATAACCTTAAGAACCCTAATTTTCTAATTAATATCACACGAATAAAAATATAGGGATTTGGGTTTTTAGTGAGAGATTCCTTACGCGTGAAAGTTGCGCTTCATTTTGAAGAGCTGCTCTTTGAGACTAGGTAGCTTTTAAAGGCTAGATGTCTGAACTTGAAAGGGACCAGAGTTACAATGACTCATTGTTTTGTTCGGTTTGCTACTGTATCCATTTCTTTCCTTCCATGTTACTGTACATAGATTTAGGCTGATTTTAATCGTCGTTTGTTTCCTGATTCATGCTTGTCGAAAAAGACTGATACTCAAGTGGCAAAAAGGAATCATTTTGCGCACATCCTCCTTTTTTGCGTGAGGGAGGATAAATGGCCTATCCATGCCTTTGTGATATAGCCAGCCAATGCTAAAAAGTGTACTTAAACCACGTATTTCAATGCGATGGTGAGGTTTCACAAGAAATCTTAAGGAGTTTGGCATGGTGAATATTGGCAGAATGTAACACACAACAACGCAGGATTACTGGACAATAAAAGCTTTTAAAGCTATAAAGACGTAGCTGAACAGAAGAACAGAACCGAACAAAAGCTAAGCAAATGCTTAGCCAAAAAGCTAAAGGAAAATCTTAGCAAATAAGCTAAAGAAAAAGCATAGCAAAAAAGCTAAAGAAAGAGCTTAACAAGAAAGCTAAAGAAAAAGCTTAGCAAAAAAGCTAAAGATAAAGCTTAGCAAAAAAGCCAAAGAAAAAAAGGTAAGGAATAGAGACTGCATTGAATAGCCCTAGTTGAGAGCTTTGTGATGATATGTCACTCTCCACTTTTCAATGCACAAACCAGAAAGTCGTCCGAAATCTTGAGCTCAATGCAAAACTTTGACCTTTGATGTCGCTTTACAGTGGTGACAAAAATCCAAAACAACCACACCGTTAGTCTGTTCTCAATAAGGGCTTTCAATTGATACCTCGCATGCCATATCAAAATATAAAAGAAAAAGTTGGCCCTTGACCCCGGCCCTTCAGGTCAACCAATTTGGCTCAAAATGAATAGGGATCTTCCTTAGGGTCCAAAGTATCCCACTGCCAAGTTTGGTGGAAATCGGCCAAAAGGTACGGCCTGTAGAGCGCGGACGGGCAGACAGACAAACTCATCAATATCATTTCTTGCTGAACATAGTTCAGCTACGTAATAAAGCTGTTGACGAAGAAAATTAAAAGGGCTATATCTAGACTTGTGGTCAATTTGTTGCGACAAAGAATGGTCGGCCTCTTGAATGATATGGCATATGCATCTTTGTGAACGTTACCATCTCTGTTGTATGACGCAACCATGCTAATCCGAGACTGGAGAATTTTTGCGAGCCTGGCATAGAAACAACTTTTATTCCGTTAGAAATTACAAACTTCTTACAAATTCTTTAAAAATGTTTTTACGATATTTTACAAAGAAAGAGGAGGAATTGCATTGCGGAACCATTTCTGACGCGATGCAATCAGTCAGATCCGTCGCCCTACTCGTGTCCAACCCAAATGCAGCATCTTATTCCTGGGCTTAAACTGCTCAAAGAGTATCACGATACAAAGAATACTGTTCGGCTCTTGGATGATTTGGTTTTGGTGAGGGTCCTTTGGGCAATGTTCCTTTGTCATACAGCACTCCATTTTTTTCAAGTAGCATGATTATAAATCCAAACCTAAACTCATCTCAACTTCCCCAGTACTATTTTCACATTGTTTTCCCTCAGTTTAGGCTGATCCTCAACTTGAAGGACAAAATCCCTCCAGTCCTCCAGCCTCACGTTAGTCCTGAATGGTATGACAAAGTTCGCCGGTACAATATGGCCTACCAAACATTTTTATTTGCAAAGAAAGGCTCGAAAGCACTTGCATTATCGGTAAGTCCTCCAAAACTGTTTCTTCCTGTTCACAATTAACAAATTTTAAGCTTTCTCATATTTGAAGGTGATGTATCGAAGCGAGTTTTTTAAACAAATTTGGGTTTATTCCGGAAACCTAAGCAACTACGTTTTCATCTTTACCCCGCATCTTTTCTGGAACGAATTCGTTCGGCAACTGTTCTGTGCCGTTTTTATCCTCATTTTCCTTCATTATTTGTTCGAATCCACGAGCGACTACATTTTGAATTTTCATATTGAAGAAAATTTCAACTTTAACCGACAATCTTTACAGCTTTATCTCTTTAATCAATTAAAAAAGTTTGTCATCGCGGTCGCCATCTTTTGCCCAATGACCTGTTTCCTCGTCACCGAGACTGTGACCAATTTTTTCGACCGGCAAAACCATCTTGTTGCAACAACGACCAGTTTTGCAATCACCGAGCTTTGTTTTAAAGTAACGGACATGTTTATCTACCCGTGTTTCGTTAGGTACATACCTATTCGAAAAGGAACCCGGTTTTGGAGGAGAGTAAAGAAAATGGCGGACAAGGTGTCCTTCTCCATAGAGAATATTGTTATTATTGACAGCTCCAAGATAACAGCTCACACTCGCATGGGCTACCTTGGATTTTTGGAAACAAAACGGATTCTACTTTATGACATGCTCTTCTCCTCAACGCTCGCGAATGGCGAGCCGATGACAGAAGATGAAGCTGTTGCGTATGTCGCCCATGAGCTGGCGCATTACAGGCTCAAACAACCTGTCATTCGAAGTATCGTTTTGAATATCTGCTACACTGTGCAGTACACCGTTTGGGAGTACATGTCTTCGCGGTTGTTTAATATGGGGGAGTACGTCCTCCTAGTCCAGACTTTTCCGGCAATGCAGTTTTTCCTCGGAATGTCTGGGTTTTTCAGGCACGTTGTGTCATGCCAGTTGGAGTTTGATGCAGATCGGTACGCAGTTCAAGAGCTGAATGCGGGAATGGCTTTGTACAACGCACTGATCAAGCAGGCCGTTCAAAATCTCAAGTTTCCCGTCTGGGACTCAGCGTACTCGACCATGCTTGATACCCATCCAAGTATGCTAGCGAGGCTGGACGCAATTCGGGAACTTGTCCAAGAAATCGAAGAGCGAAAGAGGAAATGACGTCAATGAAACCATCGATTTATATGAGAAATTATTATTATTATTTTTTTTTTCAAAATGCTTTTTATCGACTTAATAGTAAAGTTACTGTTGCATCCAAACAAGTTTTGAAGTAGCCAGACACAAATGATTTTCGTACATTAATTTGGTAAATTTTTAGCCGTAGTTTGTACAGCGAGTCGAGCAAGCGACGATTCCGCCTGTACTTAATTCTGTGCTGGCATTCCCGTATTAACTGTTCCGGAAGTAGGGCGACCGCAGCAAACAAGCCTAGATTGACGTAGGTCGCTAGGTTGTTGAGACAGGCGCACATTGGCATATAAATTGCAAACAAAATCCCAACCGACTCGCCCATAATATTTCTTTTTGCTGAGGCATAGTTCACTGCCACAGTCATCGTTGCAAAAGTCACCAGCCAAACTGTAGAATGAGTTTCAATCAGATTATTCACTTCCCTAACGAAGATTTGGAGGTGCAAGTACCTCCGGATGATTATCCGAATGAGATACAGCTGGATATGTAAAGGCTCTTGGTTTATGAGAATACTCTCGTGGCATTGGATCACTGTGCCGTGACCTTTGGCGACACTAATAAGGTATAGAAGCATGTCATTGATAAAACGAACCATTGAGCCTAAAGCGAGCGCTGCAACGCAGGTGTAGCTCCAAAACTGGACGCAGCCTACGAATGTCATTGAGATCCTGGTGGGAAATAACACCCAGTGGTCTTTACCAAGCTGACCGATAAGCATAATCAGATACTTTTCCAGCAAGGGAAAGTATTTTAAAATGAGGTAGACCGGATCCAGGTCGTACTGGAGGAGGAATGTATTCGAGCATAGGAACGCGACTAACATGGTCACAGGCGCCAACCGAAAAATAAATCGGAGGAGAACGGTCGAGGTAGTTTCTCGGAAGTTTCCATTAAACGAATGGATGGATAGTTGGACCGCAGAAGGAATTCCACGCGTTGCCACTAAAAAATAGATTCAAAGCCGTGTAAATTCTTAAATTTCCCCGCAAACTTTAGTTACTAGTCTTTCTTTTTACTATTTCTTTTTATTACATTTCATTTTATGGTCTTGAATCAAAGAAAACTGTCGGTTTAAGATGATCACGCAATTTCGCCCGTCCACAATGATAAGCTGCGTGACGGATAAGATGATTACGCAAATGCAAAGATATAAAAAGAAGAAGATTCCTTCGACCGGGCTCGGATAAGCTGAAGATTTTCTAGGAACGAAAACTAGCAGGCGTACAAATATGATAAAGATGACGATGGCGAAAATCCAAGTGCCTGTGACACAAAGCAGGAAAAAGCTATGTGTCCAGTGAAAGCGTGGAACATATAGGCGTTTTGATTTCCGCCGGATTCTAATTGGAATTGGAGGTAGACTCAACTGGAGGAAGATTAGAAACGAGTGAAACTTTGAAAGAAACACTTCACACAACATTTTCGGCCGTAATGGCACCCATTTGTCCAATTTGGATACAAATGTTGGACTAGATAACCAAAAAACCAAATGTAGTAAACTCCAGCCAACAGCGTATCGAAATTTTTGTCTATGACGGTTCGTATATTATTTTGTTTGAAACTGATCAAATCAATACTTTAATTACAGTTATGAATTCGTTATTTGTAAGTTTAATTTATCAATAACAATTTCCAGTTTAGTTCTAAACAACCCTTGAAAACCTAGTGGAGCATCAAATTAGCGTAGAATCAAGAAATGCGAAGAATTTCATATTAATTGTCTATTATTACAAAATAAATTTGGAGGGTGGGGCCTGAGCGATATCTGTTGAAACTTTCCATTACCCAGCGATAAAAAAGAAGTAATGATTTTGCTTTTCATTTTGCCCTGCATTCATAAAAATAGCCAGTGCCAAAGTGCGCAACGAAATGTTACTTTTTGGAGCAACTCTGATTAGCTAGTTTGGAGTTTTTGATTTCTACGACATTTTATTAGAGGTCAGGTAATTCAGGTGCGGTTGTCAGGCGTAGCTAATATCCAAAATACGTATTTTTACACGCACCGTGCATTTGAGAAGAATAAAAAAACATTTTCTTTTTATTTTCCTGTTTTCTTTTTCTCTCACGGAAGTCTTTTGCGCGTGCAAACATTTTTTTTTTTCACGGCTAAAATAAATATAAAAATGACCCATGAAAAAATGTAGGTATGTTTCCATGCAACGTGCGTTTGCGAGAAATAATGAAAACAGGTAAAACTGCAGACACGGCTTGACTCGACCTTTAGACTTGTTTTTATTTTCCTTTTAAGCATACCCAACTGCAGTTAAATAACTTAACAGTGAAGTAAACAATTAAAACATAAAAGGTCAGTTTGTGTACCATTATCATTGGGATCATGGAGAGTTTACGACATTCACAGGAGGGGAGCTCGTCAGCGTTTGAAGCTCGGTTCCATAAGGAACATGATGAAGTTAACAGTGAATTGAGTCGTGAAGACCTGGCTGATGGAGGAGTTCAGTTTAAGACTGGTGGAGGGAGTGATCCAGGAATGGTATCCAACAAATTCGAAGACGCTTTGTTTGATGATTTCTACGACAGTGATGAAGAGGACCAAGTTCCCCAGTTAGAACTGAAAGAAAAACTGTACAAAGCGCACTTTCGGTAAGCAATTCTTTGAATCGTGAGGAGTGATTAGTTACACATGTGGACAATGAGAGTATTTCTTTCAAATGTTGCCAGAAATGTAGCTGAGATGAACCATTCTGAGATTGTGGAAGCGACAAAAACCGTCTTGCCAGACCTGGATGGGATCGTCTCGGGATCTGTTTATTCCGAACGTTGGAGGGTGAGTTGACCAACTGTTTATGAAGCACAAGGACAGTTAAAAATCACTTTAACGATTTGAAAAAAAAGGCTTTCGTGGCTAAGGGAGTGAGAAGGTATCCCTTGCTTAAGTACCTGATTTGCGGTCCATTCACTACTGTTCAAGATAATTGGATACGCCATGTCTTGATGGATCATTTTTATCCAGACTATGAAACAGCAACTGGCGAGGTATGTTTTTCTCGTCGATCAGTGAACATGGCACACCATTTGTTTTGCTAGGATTAACTTAATTTATTTCAATCTAGTTCATCAAGAAGGTGAATATGGTCCTTTACTATGAAGCTATAATACGAATCTACGCTCTCAAAAACCAAGTCACCCTGCAGCAGGCCGAAAGAGAAATGAAGTTGAAGTCATCATACAAAGATCCATTACCAGAGGATCTGGTAAAGAAGGCGGAAATGCTAGCAATTTAGATTTTTGTTTTCAAACATTTCAAAAACTATAGACACGCTTTTTATAATTATTTTTCAAACTTGGAATAGGATACAATTATCATATGAGTGTAAAATGTTAAATTCAGTTAAAGTTCGTAATTTTAGAAGCAAGACCCGACGTTTCGGTGTTATCGGAAATTCTCATAAAGGCAGGGCTAAAGTATTATTTTTGTATGGTAAAGCTTTCTTATTTTCATAAACCATTACCCGATTGTATTGGAATAAACACCAAAACAAGCGCAAAAGTTCTTTCGCATCAAGCGTCTTTAGAAATAAACACATAGTTTATAAGTTAATACCCCAAAACATTGACCCATTGGTAATCATAACATGGCAATTTTTTTTTATGCGAGTTGTCTTCATAACAGTTCATTCCTTTCATCCAGCCGTTGAAAACGAATCAAAATAATGATTGTATAATATCAATAACGTCAGGATTATGACCTTGTTATCCGTACGTTTTCTATAATCATTAACAATTAACAATGTTTTGCGTTCAAGAAAAAAAAAGAAAGTGAAAATGAACCAGAACCAAGACTTTGTTTCTCGTAAATGCATGAAACAAAAAGTGAAAAGATTCTGTTTACCCAAAACCTGACCTACTTATTACCACCCTCCAGACTTTTATCAAGCAGCACCCTTCTTTCTTAAGGTGCCCATAGTGACCCTCTGACAAAAATAGACGAATGCCTTTCTATACTGTAACACGGCTTCATTAATCGACATGACACAAGTGCCACGCAGTAGCTCTGTGGCTGTTGACTGCATCAGTCTTTATTAATTTTAGTTAAAATTTTTTGTAAACGTCCAGCAAAATGAATAGAAAAAATCGTTCCACGTTTCGAAGGCACACGGCCATAATACTGCCAATTTTAGTGCTTTATCTATATCTTCTATTTTTCACGGGGCGAACTGTGACACGCGATCTTCTCCGAAGCAAAGCTCCCCCAGGGGTTACCTCTGCAAAACGAAGCGACTGGCAGAATGTACACCATCCCCAGCACAATTTCAGTGTTTACTCTGCCTACTCATTCATCTCGGATGGGGCTTCGCCCCAAGTGCAAGTTGTCTCGAGCTACCGCACCTTTGACGATGAGCCTGTCAGGTGCCGATTTTACTTTGACAACGACGAAGGAGACCTTCCTGAGGAGGCTTCGGTTGTTGTCTCAGGTCACATCGAGCTCATGACAGGTTGGGACTTTCGTTTTGCCGGAAATGTTATTAAATGCCCGATTCCTGTGGAAAGCGATGACATTAATGACACCAAAGACCATCCTTTGAAAAAACCAAATGCATTGTCAATCCTGATCGGAGATCAGTCGGAAAGCTCGAATCGTCTTTCAATCCAGTACCAATCAGTTCCCTCGGAAACCACGGAGGAGGACGAGAAGGACTACGTCTACCAGTTTTCCGTGTGTCTTCTCCCGCTTCAAGAGTACAACGAAGTGTTCCACTTCCTCGAGTGGTTTGAGTTCCAAAAGACCATGGGTGTCCAGCAGTTTACATTTTATGACTCAAGCGTTGGTCCCCAACTCAAGTGCGTCATGAAAAATCTTCAAAGCCAACACTACTATGATGGTGTCACAATCAACATCAACCCCTGGAGAGACTATCCCACTCAGAACTTTTCAGTTCCGCGATATGGCGATGGCTTATCTGCTGCTGCCAGTGACTGTCTGCTAACACACAAAGGCGTCTCTAAATACCTCGTCATGGTCGACCCAGACGAGTTTATAATGCCCCGAGAGGAAACCGGCCTTAAAAACTACGCCGAACTGATGTCGTACTTGGACAACCAAAACGTCTCCTCCAAGTACGCTGAATACATCTTCAAAAACGGGTTTTTCGAGAGGAACCGTGAAAAGGACGGCCATGTTGCTAGTCACTGTGCGCCCCTCAAAAACAACCTGTTCGAGTACTACGCTTGCCAGGAGCTGTTCATGATGCAGTTTGGACGGCGAGAGGCCTTCCAAGCCGAAGACCAGCTCAGAACCAAATACATTCTCCGTCCAGAGCGCGTTCACACTGCAGGACTTCACCACTCCATGAAACTAGAGAGTGGATTTGAAACTAAACGGGTACCTGCCAACATCGCTTACTCCAGGCACTACCGCTACTTCACTGAAGGGCCAAGAGTAGCTACAGACAAAGTGAGCACCGACTTTGGCGTCAAATTAGCAAGGAATGTAGCTAAAAGCGTGGAGTACCATATGGACAGATGTGAGCTTACAATGGCCGAGTTATTCGTGCAATAACCACATATAACAAACTTTTTACATTTTTACTCAATGTTAACTTATTTAACTTATTGCCCATGTAATACATAAAAAAATAGTAAATTATTTCCCACATTTTCTTCAATTTTTCCAAATAAAAATGCACCGTAAAAAACTATCTTACGCATGGATTCCTCGTAATACGCTCATTAATTTTTGCATTATGTAACGCAGAATTTTAAAGAAAAAATACACCAACAACCGCTATTCCAGTAGTGACAAGTTAATATCTTGCCCAAACTATAATTATCCGGCCAGTTGGTGTAAAAATGGCACTTGCATACTGGTAGCACTCAATCAAAAACACTTCCCATACAAGATTACGTTATTAAGCATACACGCATAATGTTATTAGAGTACACTTGTTTGCACATCAATTTACCAAATTGAGATATTTCTTCGCTACTGCCGTCTCCTCTCAAGACTTATAAACAAGGAAGATCTTTATATTTCCTCTACTGAACAACATTAAAATATTACTCACACTCAAAAATGGCCACGTCCACGTTGCTCCGAACCGTGTGAACTTCATATTGCAACCACGTAGGTATGCAAATTTATTTGCTCATTTAGGCACCTGTGATTAAGCCACGCACGTATAGGTATCGTATTTCTATATGAAAATTTATCGCGTTTTTTATCTAGCTCGTAAATATCTTGTTATTCATGTACCGTTACGGTGATTTTTATTGCGTTAAAAACGATCTTTGTTTCATTAGGCCAATGTCACAATCAAGCGCTTCAGTTCCAGTAGCTGAACAAAAAAAAAACCAAACCAAAAAAAAAAAAATATTGTTCCTGGTAAGTAATAATATAATACAATCCAACAGGTAATGAATGGCGCTCAAGAAGGAGGTGCACTCGTGCAATCTAATCAGCAGCAGTGTTGCTGTGGCTATATATGACACCCTCCAAAACTGGTTTTCATCGTCTTTGTCTCATGATTTTATCAGGATAAAGCTTAAGCAAAATAGGTCTATGCACATTAAAAAAAACTCTAGTTTTTGCATGGTTTTTCCGCAAATCATATTGCAGTAAGATTTCGGAAGAGATATTTGCGAAAAAAGTGATTATGATAAAAGAAAATGCTCATGTTTTCAGTCCTTTTTTAATGCAATCTAGTCATAAAAATACATACAATATATTATTATATTACTGCTAACTGGACGAAATGATTAAAAAACGAGTGTTTTGACTTGGAATAGTTTGATTGGAAATGCGGCCGCCACTCTTGCGCTGATACTCGAGGGATCACTAGCAAATAGATAATTTGTGATATTTTGCTTGAAAAGCATGTGAATATGTTGCCTCCAGCTTTTCTTGTCAGCCCGTCCTCCCTTCCAGTTCTGGCCAAGTCTGGAATCCTCTTTACAACCGTACTGTATCTCATACGAGGACTTATCACTGCCATTCAGTCCAGTTCCCCAGCAAATTTACAGTTGACTCCGGTGATTCACATGACGGATGGACCAGTTCAGGGAAAACTAGCTTACTCCAGAGGAGGACAGGAATATTGGCAGTTTTTATCGATTCCTTTTGCAGAGGCGCCGGTGAATGAGAGGCGGTTTCAGCCGCCAGTACCAAAGGAGCCATGGGGGGATAAGGAAGTAAAGCAAGTGACAAAGTGGCCACATGCTTGTGTTCAGTTTGATCCTATTTTTGTTGTGAGAGCGTTTGGAGTTGAGGACTGCTTGTTTTTGAATGTTTTTACGACGCCATTCTCAGCCCCTCAAAGTGTACCGGTTTTAGTGTATTTCCATGGCGGTGCTTTTCTGGAAGGCGAGTCGTCGTTTTACCATCCCACGTTTTTCATGGATCACGGACCGATGGTTGTAGTGACCAGCCAGTACCGGTTAGGGCCTTTGGGCTTTTTAAACTTTCAAGATGCGAAGGATAAGAGGTTCCCCAGGGGAAATATGGGACTGAAAGACCAAACTTTAGCTTTGGAGTGGGTGCAGAGGAACATAGCTGCGTTTGGAGGTGACCCAAATAGGGTCACAATCATGGGCGACTCTGCAGGTATGCAAAATAACTACATATTTCATAATTTAAAAAAAAAATACATTTTTACATTTGAGAATATTATAAATGTCAATAGGAGCTGCTTCTGTAAATTTTCATACAATATCGCCCCTTTCGCGGGGCTTGTTTCATCGAGCCATTGGCACCTCTGGAAGCTCCTTGTGCCCTTGGGCGTTTAGTGAAAAGCAGAGAGACATTGCGGAGCGCTATGCGACCCGGCTGGGGTGTGACCCTGGCAGTGACGGATTTACAAGTGAAGATCTACTAAAATGTTACCAGGAACTGAATGCCAATGATCTTGTCAAATTTCAGTGGTCGTGGAGCGACCCATCTGTTGAAAAGGACGAGTTTGTTCCTTCAGTAGAGCCGATTGTGAATAATGACACGTTTCTAAGTCAACGGCCTATTGAAATCCTACGCGAGGGAAAAAATAATCCAGTTCCGTATCTCCTTGGTGTGACCTCTGGAGAGGGAAGCCTTCGCTCAGCCAGATTCGAAGCTCAACCCGAGCTCCTTCCAAAACTCGCCACAAACTGGTCTCAAATGATTGGTCGCGTGATGTTCTTCGATGAGGATCCTGTGCAACCCGAAGTGGCTGTTAAGCTAGCCAATTTTTATTTCAAAGAGGCGACAAGTGTAAATACTGAAGTGGATGTGATGAGGGCCCTAACACTACTCAGCGGAGACGCCCTTTTTTACGAGCCAATCCACCAAAGTGCAAAATATCATGCGAAAACTGGAGCTCCAACGTATCTTTACTATTACGACTACCGGTCCAAGTTGATCTCCGGCTCGTACAGTTTCTACCGAGCTGTCAGACTGAGTGACGGAATGTTTTCTTTGGTGCAGCTACTCCGTGGCATGGCTGGTGATTGGGTGAGGGAAAAGTTGTTCCAAGGGGAAGCCATGCAGAGGTACATTTATGGCGTAGGTCACGCTGAGAACGCGCTACAAGCTTGGGATGCCCTGGGCATGTTTGGAGCGTTGTCGGACGGGGATCGCAAATTTTCGGAGGAGTATGTCAGGACAATGGTGGAATTTGTAAAGGGAAGGTAATGCAAACGTTCTCCAATGGACGAAGCATGTATTTTTAATATTCCTATCTTTGGTCGGTTTGAAATGAGGTTTGAGCTTCTTGTTTTCTGTAGTGGTCCAACTTTTAGAGGAGTTTCCTGGCCATTTGTGAACAAGACAAATTTAAATGCCATGCCATTCATGTTGATGGACGGTACTGGAAAGGGAAAAGTTGTCGTGGAGCCGTTTATCGAACGGATGAAAATTTGGGAAGAGCTGGAAACCTTCCGGTTTGATAGGAGATGAGAGGAAGGAAAACTTATTTACAATGTTTTGCACAAATTTTTCATCTATTTTGGTTGTCAAGGAAAATTTGTAGCACTCCAACTCCTCCACTCTAACAAAACGGGCACAACTTCCTCAACCAGTATTCCACGGAGTTACCAGATGCTATGAACTCCAAATTTTTTGCTTTCCTCTTGAAAAAGTCAGTAGTAAGATTTAATTTCATTTAAAACTATTAAACTATTTATTTAAATATTTATTTTCTCTAGACTAGATTTTTTATAAAAGCTAATTTTAAGTTGAACTGAAATAAAAACTCAAATTTTAAAAGTAACACCCTTTCGATTCAGTTTCACTAAAAAATCCAACCGAATTCGGATTCTTAACGAGGGAAACAGCTTCCCCTCCAGTGTCGTCGTACCCGTCGTCCTCCTCCTTTTCGAGACCAATCATTTCCAATTCCTCTTGACCCTCCTGATCATCCAGCATTTCAAGCTCCGCCCCGTACAACTCTTCAAAAGCCGCCAATTCGTTTAAAGTTAGTAAATTTTTAGTACAAATTTCCAAAAAGTCTTCATCTTTGAAGCAGACAACTTCCCTTGGCTTGAAGTAATGAGGCCTTGTCTTGCCCTTATCTTTGAAGTCCTTTTCCATAACTTTGATTATCTTCCGGTAGGGGATGGGCTTAAACAAACCGCTTCTGATGAGGAACTCGTGTCTCGTCTTGATGTGTTTGAGGGGATAAATGAGCGCCTTCGAGGCGACAATGTCCTTGGTACTGTGCGACATGTCCTTGATTAAGTACTCTAACTTGCTTTTCAGCGTTTCCTCCGAGTCCAACAGGACGTGAACGGATTTACAGATAACATCCAAAGTTTCCTCTTTGCTTAGCCAAGTTTTCAGGAATGAGAACGTTTTCGTGATCCTCTTTGGGGGCAAGTCGAATATTTCCGGGATGACACGGGCAACGTGACCGCGTTGCGATTCGCTCAGTCCGATTGCTCGTAAAGCACCAATTACGGCGCTTACAGCTGTGTCGTTCATTTTAATGAGGTTGGGATTCATGATAACCATCTGCAAATGGAAAATTTAATTTGAAATCAACTGGAAAAGCGTACAAAATGCTAATGTCCTTACCTTAGCAGCCTTTTCAACGTCTATAGAATACACAGACATTCGTTGGAGGTAATCTATAACGTCATTTTCACGAAATTCAACTAATTGTGGGTGTGTCTGAAAATACAAATAAAATTTTCAGTCACTATTAGGATAACGACAGGTGGAAGGTACGGGATGCCAAGGGTTAATTTGTACCGTGTATAAAGTTTCCAAAAGCTTCAACGAGTCCGTAGTTACCAGCGAATTTTTCCAGTTGAATTTGACCTTGATCCTATCTGATGCTTGGTCTTTAGACACTGGATGGGAGGGATCCTCACTGGAAGTCAAAACAATTCCAATTTCATAAAACGTGCTCATCCATTATCCATGTAAGTTTGATGGCATATTAGACAGAGACATATCTATTGGAGGCATTCAGCAAATTCTTACATAAAATCTCCTACATCCGGGTCTACAAATGGATTATCTGCTGGCTTATCATTAAAATGTCTAGAAGACAATTCTCTAACAAGAAGTCCTACTGGTTGATAAGTTGACCTTTGGCAGCATGCATAACAAGGCTGGGTCGATATGGGCAGCAGTGACCCGAGGCGTAAATGGTATTCTTTAAGCACCTGAAATACGAAGTTGGAAGTCATGAAAATTCCTCATAATTTTTTAATTGATATGGAATGAAAATATGTGTAGAATTTTTACCTGGTTTCGCTGACCAATCCAAATTGAAAAGAACCTGTGCAATGACCTCTGCTTGGGCCTAACAGCCTGAATTAGTTTATTAGACGTCCACATCTCCAACACTTGCTTAGAAAATCAATACTTTAATTAGATTAGATTAACTAACGGAAGATAATGACATGAGTAAAAATTTCCATCACAAGACCGACAAAGATCTGTGTTGTTCTGGAGCAGATGGCTGTCTTTGTTGGCGCAAATATTCTCAATGTCCAGGATCACCCTTGTTCCCACTGCTTGGCAATGATCTTCATGTTTTAAGATGTATAACTTTATCCAATGTCCAAGTTTCTCTTTTACGAGCATCTTCTTTTGTGTCTTTTCTCGGACAAAAGTTTCATATACACCCATGGCCATGGCCCATACATGCCCGACCATGGAAGCATAAAAGTTAGGTATACACTTACAGGAAAGTTTGTACAGTTTAATGAGCCATCGTCAATAAATTACTTGGCGAAAATTTCTCGTTCAATCCAGTACAACTGTCAGGGTCATTTTAAAACTCACATCCACAATTATTTATTCTCGGCCCTGAATATCAAAAATGTATCAATTGTGCTGCGTATCAAATTGAGAAAAACACATTTGAAAAATGTTGAGTTGTTCAAGTTCAATTTTCGTATTGACGCGCACTCGACAGTCCATGAATATAATTTTGTTTTTCGAAAATAACATGTCAAATTGCCAAGCTGCACGTAAAAATATGTTCCAGACTTGCATAAATTACAGGTCGTGGCCGTACCAGGTTTAATCTAGATTTACTTTGTTATCCAGGACAAATGACCTTTCATAATGGCGCCTGGCTCTTGACAAACGGCAAACCGACCGCAACTCACGTTCGTATTCGCAATAGATATAGAATGGAATATTCTCGCCTTCACAAGTAGTATAAAAAGTCCTGCGCAAAACTGTAATTGCGTCATAATTTCAACCTACAACTATAAAGCAAAAGCCTGCTAACGAAAACTTACGTCAAAAAGTAGTTAAACCCACTCCAAACAGAATAATCCCTCCTGTTTACTAGAACTCAAGCGTTTTCCAAGATGAAAATTGCATTGATCGTTGTTTTTGCGGGTATTGCTGCGGCATGCCCACCACCCACACTTCCACCAGGAGGAAGATGTAATTAAATATTCAAGTGTATAGGTAATGGAAGCAAAATCGCCGCATTTTAATAATCGTTTTCTGGCTGTCTAGGGGTATCCGATCCTGGCTGTTCCAAGGGCGGATTCTACCGAGTACCTGCGAATAAGGAAAGGTGCAGTTGCTGGGGAAGATGTGGATACGTATGCAAGCCTGATGACGGTACTTTACAAAATTCAACAAAGTTGCATGCATAATTGCTATGTGAACCGTTTGCAAATTTTTTGACATAACTTTACAGGCAAAAGCCCTTGTGGAGCCAAAGGCGGAAGCTACGTAAATGAGCAAGGTCAACGCTGTCGCTGCCAGACGAAGAATGGCCAATCTGCATACGTTTGTGAGGCCACTACAACCACCTCCAGTTCCAGTAGCTCTACAACAACAAGTGCGACAACTACGGTGTCAGGTGGCACGACTGCTTCTGGAGGGTCTACGACTGCATCAGGGTCAACCACAGCCTCAGGAGGCACCACGGCTTCCGGGGGATCTACAACTGCCTCAGGTGGAACAACGGCTTCCGGAGCTTCTACAACTGCCTCAGGTGGAACAACAGCCTCTGGAGGCTCAACCACAGCGTCAGGTGGAACAACGGCGTCCGGAGGTTCGACAACTGCTTCAGGAGCAACTACAGCCTCTGGTGAAACAACGACTGGTGGAAGCGACGCAACGACTGGTGGAAGCGATGCTACCACTGCTGAGAGCACTGCAACCAGTTAGTAGAGTTAACTGTCTTTCCCTGGACCTATTTTTACCAAAGTAGGAGCCCAGGAGTTATACTTTTTTTAGCGTCACCATTTTATTTATTATTACCTATGTAATACCTACCTTGGAAGAAAATTCCAAAACTTTTGTTTGACTTTAACCTTTTCTTATGCTTACGTAAATGAACATTTTTAAACAATAAAACACAAAAAAAAGATTGAAAAGCGAAGGAAGACTCGTTTTTTAATCAGAATGAATGGGTTTTACGAGGATATTAAGATAAATAGTTAACGCGTGAGCGTGACCTTACACTGATCCCAGATTCGTTTCCCACTCACTCACCATTCCACCGGATGCGCGCATATTGCGTGATAAATAGTAATTTAAGTGAAAGTTACACTCATGAGCTTGTGCACGTTTCAGACAGACAAGCTACGCATGATAAGAAGAGAGAGAAAGCCTTTTATGATAATTTTCGCACTTCCTAACTTTTATACCCTATCACTAGGCCAAGGTCTACCAAAAGCATAGTTTTCTCTCTTTTTTATGGATAAACTTTTTTACAAGCCAGAAAATAGAATTGTGATTGGTAGTTAGAAAACTACAATAGCAAAAGTTGACGTCGCCTCTCAGCCTTTTTGCTTTCCCTCTGCCGTCGGAAGAAAATGACCATAGAATTCTTCAAGGGGAGATAAAAACCGAGGGCTATAAAATGAACAAGTTTTACTCTCTCAGGGAGAAAAGGCCTACAAGGGAAACTACTTAAACTTAATGAGTCAGTTTTCCCTGTCATGAGCACAATTTAATTGCATCTCCCACTTTTGGAACTTTCTCGAAATATAATTAGAAATAGGGTGACACTGAAGCAGAAAATATGCTCTACCATAAAAAAAATTATGCCAAACAAAATATCAAACCATATTTCATCAGTTTTTGTGTGCGGTTTCACGCAAAAAAACTGCATTTTTATAGAAAAAAAATTTCATAGTTTTAACCATGTGGAACAAAAATGTATATACGAAATCTGTTACATCTTGTGACATTGAAAATCTGTCTGAAAGTTTTTAAAACAAAAAAGCATAGCAAGTTGCAAGTCCGGATCCCTATAAAAAAGGAGAAGATTCCGATTCCGCTAGACTACAGAGAAAATCTGTGTTTTCACGTTTAGTTTGGTTGCAGCCGTGCTTCTCGACAGACGCTGGTGCAGATGCTGGCTCTCTCGTGAAAACGCTTGAACAAAAATTCTTATGCGCGCACCAAGTCAAATACTGCTTTCGCCTAAAGAGTTAGTATCGATAGCTGTTTTGCTACGCAAAACTATTTAAATTTTTTCTTAGATGTTATTTGCGGGAACGTTTTGAGTTTTGAAAATTTCTTTAACAAATTAACAATGACGAAGCCCCGGAGAGCGATCAGGATGAACGTTACGGTTATCTTGTCAAATGTGTCAACCTTGTTTGTTGTGATCAGTGTTTGCTGTTGTGAAGGCGGCCCAATCAGCCCGTCACCGTTACCAAGTGATTACTTAAATAGACACGAGCTGTCAGAGGGCTACGCTCCTCAACGCGAACACAATGGGCTTCAAGTGGACTCCAAAAATAGCCGTTTGACAGGGCAAGTCGACGAACCAACGGGACTACCAACAACATCAACCCGCTCGACAACCTTGCCAAAAGTGTCTTCTTCCAGTTCAGCCGACTTCACGTCAAAGTCGTCAGCCCAAATTATGATCTCATCGTATTCAACGTCTTTCCCAGTTTATATGGCACGTTGTCGGGCAACTTGTCTTGAACAGGTAGGAAATGAAAAGAAGCTTTCAAAAAAACATATATTTTAATCATATCTCACATTACGACTTTGGCTAAGCTGTTTATTATTGCGATTATACGAGACACAGGTCAAAACCATAATTTTCTTTTAAATGCTGATATCTTCAGAGTATTGATCTTCAAAAGAACAAGCTAAATAGTTTGTAGTGCGAGAAAAAATAGAGGTAAATGATGATTTCATAACGAGTGAACAAGCACTGACCAGTTTTTTGCAATTTGTTTTTCGGGTTAGCTCCTTTTAACAAGAATTTTTTAGTACCCAATAAGGGTTATACCTTTTACCTATGAGTTATCATCAGATTCTTCTGCTCAGGTAACTCATTCTCGTGAAAGACAGATTTTTGTCCCGTTATGGTATATAAAAATCTTTTATGCCAATACATTTTTATTTTCTTGTTTTTTTATAAGAAGAAAAAAAATTCGGTATGAAAAACGTTTTGTGTTTAGGATTCTAGTAAAATGTAAATGTGTCCTTGTAAGGCGTTTACTTGTAAGTTTTGTAAAGATTAACTTTCCTGATACTGATGATACTATGCATTGTTCGAGAAAAAGAAGCCATGTTATACACGAACCAACCTAACACTTGTTGTTTTTTTTGTCTTGAATCGATAAGTATCAAATAATAATTTCAACACTATTTTTTTTCTCTTCCCAGTTTTCCCTCCCTAAAGTACCATATTGTTTTCGTAGATCAGATCGTCGTCTAAAATCACAGCCTATTTTTTTCCTTCCTTCTCATCCAAAGAACGTCAGAGAAAGAGGAAAGAGTTCTTATACCCACTCCCCTACCCAATTTTCATCACTTTTTGTGTTTCTCTACCAAATGTCTATGTTCATTTTCTTCCAATCTTAAAAATAACATCAAGAAAGAAAAGGAAACGATGTAATGTTTTCGTCCTTGCGAGTATTGTCTTGGTTTTTTTTAGCCAAGTGTATCGTTTAATCTTATTCTTGTTATTAACCATATAGGGAAATTGCTGATGCGAGATGTTTCCTGGAAAAGAAAAATGCTGCTGAGTAGCTGGAGAAAACAATCCAGTCAGCTATAGAGAGAGAGAGAGAGAGAGAGAGAGAGAGAGAGAGAGAGAGAGAAAAAACACACTTCCAAAATTCTTATCACGAATATCTCCTCTAATGGCTGTACATGGATCAAGATTATGACTAGGTTTTCTTTTTGTGTCTCAAAATAAAAATCTGATCTGTTCAGCTTTTGTTAAAATGTATTTTCTCCCTCGCGTCAACAAAATTAGGGTAGGGTTGACTGGCCATAAGTGTCCGAACAAAAAACTCGGAGTATTGATTATATTATGTCTCCCTCCTGTATTTTCCGTTTTATAGACTTTTTCTCTTCTTTAGGAAAGAAAATGTTTGGCTCCAATTATTTTTGGATAAAAACAATTTAGGCCATTTTTATAGTGATAGTCATGCGTGTTTTCTTGAAAAAATGGAATTTTGCATTTTGAAGAGGCGGATTACATGTCGAAAATTGGCAGTAAAATAAAAAAAATCCAAACAGAAGCAGCCACGAATAATTTATAGGTTTGTTGATAGTGACGGGGAGAAGAAATCCTGGCGCGTTGTTAATCAAGACGTAGGTGGACCTGAAAGATTTTTTGTCTTTGGTGTGGTGATGTATGACACTGATTTACAAGCTAAACATTGCTGTCTTTTTTTTCTTCTTTCTTATCCTCACCAAAGAGAAAATTTATTCAAAGCCGTCTCCAAATACAAAGCACTAGGCATTAGTCAACTCTGATCTGTTTTTTTTCGTTTTGGTTTTGTGAAAACAATGGGTAACCTCAACTGTCCAATTTAGCCGTAAATGGTCTTAACTCTGTGACATTAACTCGTCAATTATACACGAAAAACCTATCAATTTAAAGTTGCAAACTATGCTTATCATACTTTATTTCGGAGCTACTAAGTAGTTAATCTTGAAAACCACAGGCTTGTCAGTATAAAATATACATTTTCCGCAAAATGTGTTCTGATTTTTATAGCCCATTTAACAAAAAAATCTACATGATTTTCTTTTTCTCGCTTTATTGGTACGAATGGGAGTAAAAAGGATTTACCGCTTTATGAGAAATAGCGTATACGTGTCCAAACCTGAGTGTCATTAAATGAGACAAAGTGACATTCTCGTCATGTAAAATACATTTTCATTTTTTTACGGCGGTGCGATCCCAATACGTATTCCGTTTCCATTTTTGCTCATGCGGCAGGCAGGCATTTTTCAAGCACCTTGGGTGGCCGAAATCTCTGCTGTTTTGCTGTCATAAGAGACGACAACGACACTATTATCGTGACACATGAGGGGAAGAAATATATATAAATGGTTGTAATGCAGAAGGATCTTGTGTACAAAGATAACTCATATTTCTCACGTAAAAAATAACTTGTTTTTCCACATCGCTACCGTAGCAAAGGCCACTTCGTGATTACCCACAGAAGAAGTAGAGAAAAAACCCGCCATGTTTATAGTTGCACAGAAAAAAATACTCGTATTATGTAAGTAATCCAAGATCCTAAATGGCTTTGTGGGGACATCATGCTGAGCAGACAAGAAATAAAAAATATAGAGAGAAAGAAATATACGAAAAAACTTGTGTTTTTTAAACAATATTTATACGAAGTTACACGTACATTGTTGATGCGGAGAGTCGGTAAGTACAAAAGTGAAGAAAAACTGCATGTGGCCGAGTAAAAAATTAAGAATAGTTTGCAAAAATAATGACTGGGGAGAGTAAAACAGTAGCAAATTTTTTTCTCTCACTTGGATTTCATGACATCTTATGACAGGATGTGTTTGCGAGCAAAAAAAAATTGTTTATGTAAATTGTATGATTATGGCACGTAGAAATACACGTATTATGGATGCGCGGATGCAGATGTCATGCCGACAAAAATAAAACAGTTGGACAATTAAGGGAAAACGTTGTAGCTATGAGTCTCGTTGAAGATGTGACTTTTCTTAAAGATATTCAGCAGGTCTGGTAAATGTCGTTGACAACCTGGCATGCCACCCTGAAATACGTCTCCCCGGAGAAAAAAAATCAAGTTGGCAGCTTTTTTTTTTGAGTCATCAACATTTTCTGGGTCCAACCAGCCATGAATTATTTAATAAATTTTATTTTTATCAAAGTCTCGTCGGTATATCAACAGCTTTGCGAGTTTATTTTGGCTCTGTACAAAAAATCGTGTACTCAAGTAGCATGAAAAATGTAATTAAGGTTATCAAAAGATCATTTCTTTTTTGTTCCAAAAGAGGTTTAAAAATAAGAAAAAAGCCGTTTTCCACACATGATTGTGCGTTGGCTCCAGGCTTTTGATAAAAACTTTACGAAATACAATTTTAAATATCTATTTAACAAGCTTAGCATGGATCGAGCGAACATGGAGGAGCTACTGTTTTCACTTCATGACTTGATCCTGAATATTATTGTCATGGAAACTTCAAAATCCACTTAGGGAAAACTATTCACACATTCCTCCTATATAAAAGCGGTGCGGAGGTAATCAAGATGCGTGTAAACACTCCATTATACAAAAAGAATCTCGAGAAAAAAAACTTGTGGTGTCATCAAAATCAGAAGAATCGTCAAAAGGTGGTGGAATTTTAAAAGCTATATGTTGCTCGTATGATCCACGCTCTACATAGCCTAATGAGATAACTTTGTCTTTTACGCTCGCGAGGCACACTAAAAAAAAGTAGGGGAAAAACGGGTGTCTGTCTCCAAAAATACAGGTTTACCGGCTGAAAAGATGAAAACTAGACGCATTCACATCTCTTCATTAATCAGGGGAAAAGAGTTGGAGAAGTTTTTATGATGTCGTGTTCGCTGTCATCAAGTTACTCTTTTTCGTTTTGCGCTCAGAGTCTTTGGGCTCCTTTTGGGAAAACCTTTTAACGTGACATATGTCTGGCAAAGTGACAAAACAGTTGAACACAAAGCGTCTTACGAAAATCTCGTCGAGATTGTATTAATAAGCAGCACCAAAAAATATATAATTATTCTTATTCTCGTTCATTATAAGATACTTTTTTTCGTCTCTTGATGGGATATAAAATAAAAGAAAAAACTCATCAAAACATACCCGAGCTAGTTAAGCAGCCAAGAAAGAAACGCGAGACACAAAAGGACAAAAAGAAAAAGAGTTGACGATTGTGTTTCATTTTCCAAGAAGATGACAACAAATCCAATCTAATAAAGTTAACAAACCGGAAGTTATAGGATCACAAAAAAAACTATATTATTGGTGTAGAGAACAGTTTTTTGGGCTTGTGGTGATAATACATCTGAAAAAAAAACAATCGTGCCAGCAGATGTCAAATAAATGTGGAAACTTTTTTTCTGACGATATTTTTTTCGGCACTGATAATATTTTTAATGTATTTATTGTCATTCTCTTGTAGTCTTTTGAATCAAAAGTTTTTTGCCCTTTGCTGGGAATAGAATTGTGACATGGTCCCGTATTATCGTTGTTGTGATTCCACCAGAGAAAAAAGGCTAGCTTTGCTGTAGAAGGAAATGAAAGGGCAAAGAAGAGAAACTTGGTGGCAGTTGACACGCTCATGAATAATGTAACTCTGTTTGAGGATGTGTTTCCTTAAGTCAGTTTTCCAGTAGCTCACTGGAGAGTAAGTAGTTTTAGAAAGTAAACATTATTTGGTCTATACCTATACCTCCCTCCCATTCTCCCCCTCCCCCTCAAAAAAAGAAAACTTGAGTGGTCTAGAGAGCGGACGTTTGGATGATCTCAAGCAGAGAATGAGAAGGGCACTTTGCAGCAAAGCTATCTTCTTTCTCTTTACACACTTTTATTTGAACTGGAAAAATGTAGTAATTTTTAAGGAGGGTGGAGGGAATTAGTTGCCTCCTTCCTATTTTGTACTCGTTTAATCAGGAACTTGGACGGAAAATTCAGGAAACAAGTTGACAGTGCAAGAAAAATATATAGGATTTTACTTGGCAAGCATTACTAGTAAAAATTCTGGGGTAATTTACGGTAAACCTGGGAGTAATCTTTGGTTACAGTTGTTAATTTTATCTTGAATGAAAATCCACTCTAGACCGGTAAAACTTAAAAACGAAAATTTTTATTGTGGGCGACAAAAATGCCATAAGCCCACCGTTTCGTAAGATCACCATAGGTATTTCTCCTCTAGACACGTACTAGAGTGTGATTGTACATCTGTAATAGAAGATTTTTCATGTAATCTTACGACCAGGTAATTACTCATGTAATTCTTGTCGAGCCTGGCTTTATGACGCACTCCAATTTTCATAAATTAAAGTAATTTAGAGTCTTGTAGCTTATTCCTTTGCGTGCGCTCAAGACAGCAGAGCTGAAACACGGGCGTATTAAGTTATTACGCAGTAATAAAACTCTTGTCGCCGGTGTGTTATAAATACTTCTCTTAAACTTTATAACAATCTCACAATCCTTGCGTTCTGGATTTCTCCACAAAGTTTTAGGAATGTGCCGATAGTTTGTCGGTTGTTAAGGATCGGCTTGATCTTAATAAAGCAGTCATTGAGTTTGACTCAGCCACGACCAAGATTTCCTCCAGGCTTCATTAAGACTGGAAGTCTACACAAAAGCAATTTTGGATATTTATGGATACGATTCCAAACAAAAAATATGCCGATAGACAATAGAAAACTACAAACATCCATAGGTTATTAACCACTAGAAAAATCGATTGTGCATTTTTCTTTTTATAAAGAAGAAAAAGCAGCAACATATTTTTATGCATAATATCAACATATTAAAAAAAGCAATCAGTGAAACATCCTCAAAAAAATATTTTTTGTCTGCCTTATGCACTTCCCCCTGTCGTGCTACTGATTTACGTTGCTATGTTAATTTTTTCTTGAGTTTAATGATGATCTGCGTTTGAGCAGGTTGGCTCATGAATTAATAATACGTTTTTCTCTTTAAATCTCTGAGTGATTCTTTTTATATTAAAATTGCTGTTCTTATTTGTTTTTTAATTCTAGTACCAGGTGGGAAATACTGGTCAGGACGCCACTGTTTCTGGAACCGGAGAATATTCGGACACGAAAATAAATGAAATGCATCTTTCGCCTATTCTTCGTCTCAGAAGGTCAACTAGCAACTATGTTCAGTCATGTAATCAGTCTTCCGACTGTGTAATGGTAAGGATTTTACGAAATATGTTGTACACGAACATCTTTTTTTTTCTTGTTTTAAAATGCACATGGCCTTTTTCACCTTAAAAGTGACAACAAGACTAATAACCCAGCTAGACTTTTTTCGTGAGATTCCTCCACGTTTGAAAACAATATGGTCAACTGCTTCTGGCTACTATAGTTTCATGCAGGGTCAAGAAAAAATATCTCTGATTAAAACTAGATGTGGATGGCCCATATTAAAAGAGAGAAAAAAATGGAATAGCACAAGCCATAAAATCCCCTTGAGGGCTAGACGATTATAAATATACATTCAGCAAAATGAGTCTGTGAAGTAGTCGGGTGTATTCATATCTCAAGTGCCACCACGGTTGTTCTTCTCTCTTTCACTGGCTCTGGCAGCTGTGTTTTGGTATGGTACATCCAAATATAAGTTATGGACTGGACCAACTACAATTTTTTTAATATTTTTAGCTGTTATACATTATGTTTACATGGATGAGGCTATCATATCAATGAAAAGAATGATAATAGGGCAAGCTCCTTGTCAATGACATGGTTGAAAAGTAGAAATCCAAAAGCTCGAGTGGAGTCCATCTCAAAATCTCGTTTTTTCTTCTCTCTAAAAAACATTTCTTTATTCCAGACTCTTTGTGCATCTGTGCGCAAGCAAAAGCCACTCGGAGTCTTCTTTAACGTGTAATCACCTGAGAAAAAAGTGCGTAATTAGCAATTATCTCGGGGTATTTTTTTCAGAAAAGCGCACAGGATTGCAGAAACAAGCTCAACTTTAAAAGTTTTCTCATACTTTTGAAGCTTTTATGCGGTTTATGAAGGCACAGTTGAAAAATAATTAACAGGCTGGTTTGCAGAAAAAGAGGGTAGGTATATCATAGATTAATCCAAATGGCCAGCTATTTTTCCACAGACGTGAATGCCTCTCTTCTAGAGTGTGTGGCGTAATAACAGTAATTGAAGTGGTTTATATGCTGAGGAGACTCATCAATATCAAGTTTTTATTGGATTTGATGGCTCCAACAAGACAACTGTCAACACTGAGCAAAATGTAAGAAATCTGCATTGCAAAAATGTACCGAATATGTAGGATGTAAGATAAGACCAGGCCGCTACACTTTAGTTGTTCTTGCTTACACCTGACCGCTTATCAATTAAATCGTTTCAAGATCCAGAATTCAACACTTTTATCAAGAACACATAAAAACTATATAAAAAAATAATCAATTGGGCCGAGTCACGATGCAGCCATTCAAAAAGAAAGCGATTTTTGTGTCGTGATGACGGATTAATTAGGTCTATCGTTAGTAAAACTATTTATGGTGAATCTTCAGACTTATGCTTTGATATCTCACCATGCATACCCGACTATTACTTGCAATGCCTCACCGCAACTGGTGGGATGTTAATGTACAACCCTGCACATCGAAGAATTTTCATTCAAACGAAACAGTTACAACTTTTGATGCATAAAACATTATTAAAATATAGCCCGACTTAGAATATTTCTGTGTAATCAATAAAATATTGAAAGGAAAATAGTTAACTTCATTGCTTTTTTAGCAGTAGGCATATTTCAAATATTTCACCTGCGCAAAAAACTCATTATTTTTTTGGTCAAGACCTAAAACTCGTTATTTTAAATCAAACTTTCAATAATAATCATTTCAGGCATTATTGTTTTCAATTGAGATTTTCAAGGGAACGGTCAATGTACAAATATTGGTTACGTATGGCTCAAAATGAAAACATCATTCCTTTTTCATACGCGCTTATGTTTTTGTGGTTCAAACCAAAGATAATGATCGTGGTGATGAGTAAACCCATTAGAGTTGATTGAATGAATCAAGTTATAGCATCGAACTTGACATGGTTATGGTGAATCTTCTGTAAAATTAAAATAACAACTAGTCTTGAGCGCATATTAAAGTCGCCATCATTGTTTATCTATTCAAATATAATAGAGCAAACGATGAAATAATCAAATCAGTAGATTTTTTTAGCGTCGCCAGGTTTGTGACGGTAGCTCGTCGAAGATCCTGCCGAATTTCAAATTTGTAGATTCATCGTAGAAAAGTAGTAATTTTCCTGATTTTTTTTGCTTTATCATCCGAGTTTTATGGTCAAGGCAAAAATGCAGAAGCGACGGAAGACCTTAATCGATTTGGAATTTTAAAAATGACTTTTAAAGTTGCCTTTGTTCGTCTTTGGACGACTCTCAAACTTACAAAGTGACGTATGCCAGACAAGGAGCAGCATGTCAGCTTTTGAAATGTGTTTCGATTAACTTTGGCATTTACAATAGGGACTTGCGGGAACTATCAATGTCGACCTTTTTCTCAAAAGCAAACACCATCAATACGTCAAAAGTTTTACATAGCCACGGCTTTACTTTTATCGACACGTTTCAAAAAACGATACGTCAAACTAATATTTCTCAAAGGAATAAAATTGAGCTTGTAATTGTACGTTCTGTTATAATATAAAGAGCGTATCAGTGTTTCTGGCGTTCAGGGTCCGAGTGAAAGCAAATGAGGGTACAAATTAGGGGCAGAAAAATATGACAGAAACCATATTTTCTTCAACAATTTTTACGCATCTGCGCACTCAACTGTGAAATATGTGCGTTTCTTTGTTTGAAAGGATCAATTTGTCTAAATGATTTCAACAACAAGACCCAGCGGCTGCTGCAGTTTGTGGTATGATCCTCTCAATAAGCAGCATACCTGTACAGTTCGTTCGTTCATTCATGGATACACATGGGCTCATATTTCGCCTGCTTATTCAGTTGAGTTTCCAGTCAAACCCAATCAGTTTTCAAAAAAAGGGTCATAGTTTTTGAATGGAAAGACCTTTTTATGAAGCTTTTACCGAAAATATTGGATCGGGTCTGGAACAACAATCAGAACGTTTTTACGCACTAACTCCTCCAACAAAAAAACATCCTACAACTACCTTTTTTGTCGATGAACGAAATAGATAACGAAATCCTAATGCATTGCAGCTTGCGGAACAATAATAGATGAAATTTCACGTAAAATAACTTTTCTATATGCAGTACTACCATTGAAACGAAAATAGTTCCTGAAATTGAGCTAATTGAACAAAAGTGTGCGTGAACTGGAGTTAATTTGTCGCTTGGAGGGATATCCTTGGAAAATACACAGACCTATATTATCGCAACACGTCTATATACATGCATTGCAGATAAATTTTCATTCTGTCTCTGCAATTCAAATCCTCTGGAGTAATTCAAACAGGAAAAAAAAAGTTTTCTGTCCAGAAACTTTATACAAAAGTGATACTTACAAACTGCTACGTAAAATCGATGCATCATTCAGATATTGCAGCAGCTCCCCTTGAGGTAAACTGACAAAAACGAGGCAGATGTATACGTCCCATAGGAGTAAATGTATGGAAAACAGCGCTGATCTACAGAGTTTGAGTCCCTTTTGTAGTAGTGTTCCACGCAATACAGCTTTTACAAACAAAAAAGTATCATTTTCTAGAGTGAACAATGTGAAACTCCACTTCATCCCGCTGGGATGATCACACAAATTGACAAATGTGTGTATAATGTTATTTTCAAGTTTTTAACGGAGAGAATGAATTGTTAGATGATATCATCATTGTACAAAAACGTTATTAATTGTGGGTAGAAAGATCGTGAAAGCGATCTGTCTTTTTACACTTTCAAAGAAAGAGACCATTTTTTTAATCATGATGTAGGTTTGCGATTGCGATACAATCTGGAATCTAGGAAAAATTTGGGGCTTTTTGAAACAATTTCAACTGATCTATTACCACACAGAAAATTAAACCTTAATCTTTGTACTTAAGGACGTGCTCAAACGGTCACATATACAATCATCGTTGATAAGGGTAACACATACAAAATTATACTTCTCAACATAGCCAAATGGGAGGAAATCAAAAAGAAACCAAGTTTTTGTTC
>VICI01000785.1:0-30248 GCA_019593645.1 Akabosia matsudoensis
AGAGAGAGAGACAGACGGACGGACAGAGAGAGAGACAGACGGACGGACAGAGAGAGAGACAGACGGACGGACAGAGAGAGAGACAGACGGACGGACAAAGAGTGGTTTTCATGAACACGGGGTATGGTAACAAGCTAAAAGTTAATTGAGCAGCTTGAATGGTCATTTTAGGCATCCTAACTCGTGAGTTCATATAAAACCGTATCTATATGCACTGTATCTATATCCTCGCTCGGGCGGTCGGACGATGCTACAATCTTGCATTACTACGTCTATGAAAAAGATGTCTACATGTAAACAGTAATTGTATTGGATTCCGGTATTCCATCGATGCATAATGGGTGGTCAACAAGTTTGGATTTGTTTTCGAACTATACGATATACATTAGATGTAGTCTTATTTTTATCCGGAAGTGGCCAGCAGTTGATTTTCTGGAACAATTAAGTACATTTTGATAAATAGAACTGTTCGCAGACCGTTGCTTTTCAGACCTCTTCATTATGGAACGCTAACGCATGCAAAATCCGGATGCAATTAGGTGGAGAAAACCATGTAGAGTTTGATGGAAAAATCGAAGCAACCAAACCGCGAATAAGCTTTGGGAGATTTCAAAAATCTAGTGGCATCCTAACTTATTGACCCCTTTATTTATTTATTGAAAACGTTGCTTCTCGATCATGCTTAAAGACAAAGAGCTCAAAGAAAATGTGTGTCTTGTTACTTCTGTGGGTCTATTCGTCTCCGGAAAGAGAAACTGTGATACTTTAGGAGAGAATTTCTTGAAAAGCTTATCCTATAGGAGGAAGTATATAGTTGTGAATGTACGTTTCCATTTATTCACACACTAGGGAACCTTGCCCGTACATACCTAACAAAATAAGAGAAAAGTAGGCAGATAAAATTGCAGGGACCAGAGAAAAAAACCGGGAAAGAAGAATCCAGCGCAAAAAAAGAAGATGGAACGAAAAGGGGAAAATGAATACGACCGCAGGCTGTGCTCCAGATTCCACTGGGAATCTGCTGAGGAGAGCAGATAGAGATTTACATGCCTACAACAGCTAGGTGACATCAGGTTGCTTTGCTCGAGATAAAATCGCTTTCACACATTTGCCATTATAGGTAGGAATATTTCTGCATGGTATAGTGAAATAATCATGCAAACGTACATTTGAACAACTCTCAGTCAAGTTTTTTCATCGGATTGGGTGGCTTCACAACCCTAAATCTGTTCTTTGCGGTGCTAGATACGTGCGTATATTTTTAGCTCCTATGTCAATACTCCTTATTCAATACCCAATAGACAAAGCTAGGTAATGACACTGAGATGCTATTAAAGTTCTAAGATATCATCATCACCTTCCCATTCAACAACTATTTACCACGAGGAAAACATACAAATCGCAGGTATTAGTACGACTAAAATCCGAAACCTTTTGTGAACATAGAGACATTTTCTTTGCTAATTTTATACTTCACTCCTACCCAACTCTTTCTTTAACTTTGAATATTCCTCGTGTTCATGATATAGTGGTTACAATTACAACTACCCTAGTTTCCGCGCTCTCTGTTTTGTACAGTCTCATGTAAATCAATAAAAAGAAAGCAAACATTGATTTTTTAGTTTCCTTGAGTTTTCTCTTCGAAAGATCCCAATAGAAAGTACAAGTGATTCGAGACGGGTTAGAGTTGGAGATTCAGAATGTTCGGGAGTATGTACAAACCTTCTCTCATCGATACGCGCTTTTTTCTCTTGAATGAGCGAAACAACACTCATTCGAAAGGAATGAGGTCCATACCGTATTCAAAAAACAGTTTCTACTATGGAGATATAATATAATGTATTTTTGAGCATTTTACTTATCCGCAGGTACCATTGGATGGAAACTCAATAAAAATGTCAAGTTGTTTTCGTAAATGTAAAAAGTTTGTAATTGTCGCGGTGAGGGGATCTCCCAAGAGCTTTTTAATTTGAGAAACATAATTTGACAGAGGAATGCTTGTCAAGTCAGTGCAGATTTTTTCTGAGAACTAAATCGGTACAGAAAAGCAATCCACAATGCATTACACGGGGATTCTTCTTAAATCCAATTCAATCACGCCAATTCTCATGACCATCTTTTCGAAGTTCCCAACGAAAACAACATTATTAGTATTTCGCTTTCGTTTATATGTTAATCCTCGAGGCGAAAGCGAGTGTAAATGTGTAAAGAATATACGTTCATACTTTCATCTTGCCTAACGTTTGTACGCCTATTATTAAAACCTTCACCCCTTTAGTGAATTAAGCCTCACTGTACTTGGCGTTTCGATAAGTTGGTCCTTTAATGAAAAACTATTTTTCTAGATTACACCGATTTATGAGCAATTGTTTAGCTTTGAAGCGGGCTATTAGTTTTATCAAGCGAATGCTTTTATTTAAATATGTTTTCTGAAGATAAAATGCCATACTACTAGAAAGCGCAGACTATATGAAATTTCCAAACCTATTCCTAATTTCAAGCTGCCTGCTATTATATACTACTTTCAAGTATACCAAGGTGTACGATTCGTTTTTGCCCATTACAGCACCGGCCATAATAGCATTAGATTCGGTATTACATTCCTATAGTGAAATTTCAGAAGATTGCTCCCCTCCTCACTAGACGGTCGCTCGACAACACCAGGAGAAATACTTTTGTTGTTTTGGAAATTTAATTTCTGGTTATCATTAATACAAATCCGTTAACAGGGAAATACTTTCATTTCGGACATAAAAATCCTGCTTGAATGGGAGAACCCACATGACAGCTTTCAGTTCTCCAATTAATGTTACTTCAAAACGTTTTAATATCAGCCTTAAGAAATAAACATTACAAGACAAGGCGACATACTTTGCTACCAGGACAATTTAGAAACCTATATACATATCAATACGAACGTACATGGGTTATATAACATATATGCGAAGGTCGCATTGTCCCTTCTTCCTATAATTGCCTGTCGCAATTTGCCATGTTCCTGGAAACAATTTAAAAGCCAAACCGCAACTTTAAGCCTTTTTCCTTACTTATTGATAAGGTTGAAGGTATTTAACCAGAAACAGCCTATATATGTGAAACGCTCATTTAAAGCGGTTCGCAATTCGTGATTGTTTTTCTTTTAAAAAATCCAATATAATCACTGATTCAGTATACTAAAACAACCAGAAGAACTTAACATTGCGCTGACTGCATTAGCCTATAGTCCCTTTCATGAGTAGATTTTGGCACTACATATTTCTAATGACATAAAAGTCAACCTCAAAATAAAAAAAGTATTTGCACACGTTAACTACAGTCATAAATGAAAAATACTTTATCTTCGTCAAATCGCGTATCATGAGAAAATCTTGAGATACAAAGTATTGTAATTCAAAAGATTTGCCATCGTAAAATAACCCTGGGCGGGAGTTGGTGTTGACAAAGTAATAATAATAGTAATAATAATAATAATTGCGTAAAGTTGTTTGATTGTGTAAACGAGAGTTGTTGGAAATGTTTCATTTAAGGGACTGCCAAGCTTCGTTTGCATGTTAAGGTTATTTTCAGAGAATTAAATGAAACTTTACATTTTATGTGTTTGTGAATCACGGATGAAAATTGTTTCCAGCAATCCTAGATATCTTTAGCTGGTAAATTGTCTACTTGTACTCAAAAGGTCAAAGGCGGGTAAAGAATAACTCTGGCACTCAAGTGATTGCTCCTTTCATACAATGCGGCTTTAGGGAATACAACTATCCTCCAAGAGCACCGCAACTTTCTCGTTTGCTTATGGTTCCCATTTGGTAATTGGACCTATATGCCCTGGCCTAGTAGGAAATTATGCGTTTAGTGAGCTATATGTGGTTGTTTTTTAAGGAGTAATATGCGTTTGGAAGAGTAATTTCTAGTTGTGGTGCACGAAATTTCGTTAAATTCGAATCATTTATCTGTATTCACTAGATTAAATCCTTGCATAAAAGCAATGCAATTTCATTGAAATTGTAAAAAGTTCAACACAAATGCACGCCGGCCACTGAACTTAGAAAGGTGTAAAATAGGGTGTCAAAGTAGAAAATCTGAGTGATCACGAAGGAAGGAAGGAGGTGGCACAATTCTCTAATTAGTTTAGGATTAGCTTGGTGTCGATCCTTCATTTCTTTTGCCTTGTTTTGGATGCATTTCTATTCGGATATGTGGCAACAATACTGGTTTACCCAGATTAGAAACTTATATTGCTGATTATTGGTTCATAGAAACGCTATAAAGTGACGAAATCGAAAAATAGACTAAAAATAGCAAAAAATGCTTTACTGCAAATGGCTAATCTAGAAGAAAAAACGTGGCTCATGGAAAATACATAGGTACATAGTACATATATATATTTACATGCATTAAAATAGCTCATAATGACAGTTTCGGTTCATGTCAACTCGTCACTTGTTTTCTGCGTTAACGTGGTAGCCGTTCTTTGTTTCTTGAATCTATCTATGTTGTGCTGAGCCAAACGGTGCGGTGGCCTATGTTTTTCGTCCGTTGGCCAAAAAAAAGTGTGAAATAATCAGCAACTCTTTACCATATCATGAAAACGCCTATTTTGACGAAACTTGGTGTCAGTAAAAATTGGGCCACTGGCAAGGACCCTAATAATTTTCAGCCCAATTCTAAACTAAGAGTAGGGGTCAGGGTAAACGTTTTTCTTATTCAGATTTTGAATAAACGTGGTACATCATTGCTTTAGCCCATAGTAGACATTACTTAATCTATTTATAAGCATTTCTATGGATAGATTTGAAAAGAATCACAAGTTAAAATGAAAAAATAGTCAATTACTCAACAATTAAAATTACGTCTTAATAAAGCATCTTAAAAGATACAATTTAATGAGATGATTGGCAATCCATATTTTAGTCCCGCTCGTATCGTTATTAGCTAAACACATGTTTTTAAACACTTAATTTTGTTTGAAAATTAAGTTGATATAAGTAATTTAATTTACAATTCAATAATAACTCAATGGGCCCCGGATTCCTACTCTTAGCTTAGGAATAGGCTCAAAATTAATAGGGCCCTTACCAGTGGCCGAATTATCACTGTTACCAAATTTCTTTGAAATTTATAGCTTTAAGATTGTTGTTTCAACCCTGACGAGGGTTCATGTCGTATGAATCGAAACGTTGGAGTTTTGAAATAAAAAATTCTTTCAATCGTTGAACCCATACAACATTTAACTTTCCATTCGTTGAAATTTCCATTTTCATGAAAATCCTTTGATGATATGGCAAAGAATTGCTGATTATTGCACACTTTTTGGAAAAATGGTACTGGACGAAAAAACATAAGCCACCTTTTGGCTCAGCACAACACAATTATAAGGAAGCGTCCTAAGAATTTAACGATTTACATTTGTAGTCTGAGAAGCTAACACAATATTCAATAGAGTTCATCGCATACACTTTTTTTCAAAGTTAAAGGAGAAACTTGTGTCAAAATAAAAGAAAATATAGAAGAAAAGAAGAAAGGTTGAAAGGAAGATCACTGCTATTTACTAGTATCTATCTCCATCTCCTCATGCATTGAAATGTAGCGTGCTTTGCTCCGTGCTCCTTCTTTTCGCATTGTATTATGTATCACGCAGAACTTCTTTTGTTACCTTTTCCTCTCCCTTGACTCCTTTCATATACAACGCTCCCAATCTGCGTTATTTGAAAATAAAACCATTCTTTAAAAATACTTTCAGTCTAATTCTTTGCACGTCATTGTTGTTCATCCATGCTTTTGGTTGATACTATTGTCTACTGAGTATTGTCGGTGCATTTTACGCATAACTATTAACTGTATACATCTGTCAGCGGTATAAGGTGTAACTGTTAGGCCATTCTCATTACGTCGTGTGCACAGTTAAAGTGGTGCACGCACAAGGATTGCACATATACGGAAGCAGCAGCTCCAAAGTTACAGAACCACTAAGGAAGAATACGCGAATCATTGTGGGTAGTCTATTTAATTCAGTTAAAAATTAATTTACGGCTACATTTTTATTTTCTCCTGTAGCTGTTACATAACACGAATAATAAACACTCACATAAAATATCGCATTTCTCCTTACGATAGCAGGCCACCTATTATACCCCCATCTCAAGGTGCATCCTACTTACAAATACGAACACTTTCGTGAAATTTATCTTTAAAGCTCGCAACTAGCTTAAGGAAAAGACGGTTTTGGTCAAATTAAACCTCAACAAATCTTGAAATTAAAAGTGCCAATTTCCAAATTATAAACCAAGTTTCCGACCCTAATGAACATCTTGAGCCTATTATAGTCGGCCGCCAATGAAATTTTACCTACATCCAATTATTACTAGGAGTCGGCAGATATTGTACCCTTCAGATCCATGGCTACAACTTGTTGGTTAAAGTTGATGTGGCTGATATGATATCTCTACAATGAATCTCTACTTACAAGACCTGTCCTTTTCCATGCATTCTATCTAAAAATACGCAAGGCAATATCGATGTTTCCAAGAACAAAAGAGCAAATAAAGGAATTTATTTCGTAGTTATCAGTTTGAAACACATGAAGAGCTACAATGACCATTGTTTGGTGCTATAGTTCCCTTTTAAGTAAACCAAAAACAGCGATAGCATTCCTCTGAAATTTAGGACTCCGAATTTGATTATCGTTTTCGTTTTCAAACTAGAATTGTGACACCTGTGTGTAAGTACATACTCCAGGGCAGTCTCTCAAGATTAAAAACACTAATTTCTGACTGCATTACATATAAAAATATATACTTGTCATGACGGCAAAGTGTGTAAACAAGGTTAAGTTGAATATTGTGATATGCGCCTCAATCAAGAAATAAACGTGCTAAAATAGTACTCTGAGTACCGCTATATTATCAGTTAACAGTCACATTTATGTGATAAGACAATATTTATTTCGATCGGCTAGACTCACGGAATTTTCAAATTAAAATAAAAACTTTTTTTTTCATTTTATATATGTTTTCTTCATCCCTGATTATTTTACAACATATTCCCGAGAGCTTATGGGATCGTGTACGGTAGGAGTTGTCGTAGATGTGAAAAATGATGAGACCGTCTTTAGAACGATCGCACGTTTTTTTGCAGCAAAAACTCAAGCTGATAACAGAAAAGGAATAAAAGTAGCAATAACACAAAGTAGCTGTTTAGGGTAGCTTCTATTGAAGTAAATATACTAGTTCGAGCAAGTGGTGGTAATGGGACCATCTAAAAAGTGAAAATGGCAGAGGGCTAGGCAGCGCAAAATATAGTATTCTTATCTTTTCTTTTTTTTTTTTTGGTTACATCTGATCCCTTTCAACATTTCCTCCTCCATTTTTTTTCTGTTATGCCGGAGAAACGTATTTGTGGAAAAAGTGATGATGATGTAACATCATGATAATCATAATAATAGCAATAATAATAATAACAGTATGTAGCGGATAACACAGTCGTAATATTTTTATTATTTTTTTGTATCGTGACAAAGATCCATCATAATGATAAAACTTCTTTTCGGTAATTTCACTGAGCAGGCTTGTTCGCACAAGAAAGTTCCATATCTCACTAGTATCTGGATTTTTTTTTCGCTTGCAAGCACAGTTCTTATTCTTTCTTGTTACAGTTGATAAAGTGTTTACAACGCTATTTAGTGTTCTTCGTGTGGTTTGTCGAAAATATACTGAAGTGCACACGGTGAAGGCCGGAATTACATATTTATTTGTTTTACATACTTATTTGGGTTAATTGTGTTACATAAATCGCATGATTTAAAACAGTGCAAACAAATACAACTAGATGAGTGAGATGAAATAATGAGAGACACGAAAAGTCTTTAAGAGGTTTTATTTCTCATTTTTCATTGGCTCCCTTTCTTCCAATGCTCTTCTTCAGGTCAATGATGGATGATGGTACACACTAGACATTGCGCGGATGGTGCTCTGTAACTGTAAGTCGCGCTTCTGCTTCATTGCAGGTCTTGGGTATTTCTCAGGTTCTTTCATTACAGCTTTAGCTGTCCATAGACATATGTAAACTTAACCCAGTGATTCAATTCAATCTTACATAGTCTCCCATGAGGAATATTCGCATCTGCATCTGAAGCTTATCAAGAATATGTGTTCGAGTTCAAGACAATTCAAAACAAACAGAATACCTGTTTACAAGCCAGTAGTGTTGTAAGTTGTGCATTGTTCAGCATGACAGCACGTCTGTGTGTTTATGTGTACCGTCATTGTATGACATGAAGTGTATGAGCAATGATAAGTTCATCTTGATATCATGTCTTTGCGATGTGCGGTATTCTACTTTGTTTAGATTCCTATCCTTTTGTCGACTTTCATCAGACTTGTACTTTCCTTTTCGTCAATCCAAAACGAACAAAAACCTTGCTAGCGAAGGAGGCTGAGTGAAACCGCAGATATTGTAGTAGAGTAAAAAACAAGTAAAGAGGAAAAAATAAGGGAAGCATGAAAAAGAGAATGAAGAAAAGAGTTGGAACAAGTTGGGCGAAAAACGCACTCACTGTATTTTATGTTGTCTACAAAGATAGCAAACATACACATGTGGTAAAACAGGTCACGTACTGAGACTATCCGGACGACCACTGGGGAGAATCAAGGAAAAGGAACAAACTTGTGTTTCCACAAAAAATAGATAAAAATTCATTCATGCAAACATTACACATTTCCTATGGCCCGGTTTCTGCTTTCCCATACAGTATGTACACATGTTAACCAAAAAAATCACGATGTAGCTAGCATTATTTGTGGATAGACAGTTTACCGACCGAGAGATGTAACGAGGGCTTAGTGGTCGAAAACCACCAGTATGGTTACATTTTACTGTCATATCAAGTATTATTGAACGATGGCTTTATAGATACACGTTCACTGGATCAAGGGATTGCCGAATCCTAGTCGATTTATTTATATATGAAATAATATAGGCAAACCAAATTAAAGGAAATGTATGTAAGTAGAATAAACTGTCACAACGTTGAAAGAGGCTTTCTTGTGCAAATTATAAACAACAAACCAATCCTAAAATTTTAATTGATCAAAAATAGCACGTAAATATCAAATAACTGACATCATTGCATAGCAATCGATATCTAAGGCTTCTATCATTCATTGTATCATTCTATCGAAATCGATAAGTTTGTTTCGATGTTAGCACCGATGAATCGAAATCGGTACGTTTCTATCGAGAGTAGAATTTATAACTCCTAGACGAGGGCCTGAAGGCTAATTGCATTGTCAAAAGATCCCTCATGCCTATTGTTAGAAGTATAAATTGGCCAGGGTCCACATTTAAACATTTTTAAGCACCTCCACTGCCCCTGGCGCAGGAGCTAGGCGTTTTCTATTGTCAATAAGACACATCTCGCCGGATAATCGTCGACGACGCGCCTTCGCACTCAGCGGACCTGTTTAGGCAACAAGCCCATACGAGGTTTGATGTGATGCAAAGGATCTCTGAAGAAACAAGCCTTATAGAGCCCCTAAGTTCGTAAAAAAGACCAGACTAGTACATTTTATATGCCCTGCGAATTATAACCTGCGAATCATTGATCTTTGATCCAATAAATATAAATATTTACTACCTAAGTGTTGGGTGCCTTCGAGTCCGATCGTCCGTCTGTCTGCCCATCAGTTATAGTGAAATCTCTGACATTCTTGAACGTACGGATTTGAGATTTGGCACACGTTCGTTTGCTCGATGGTATATTTGTGGCCAAGTTTCAAAAAGATTGGCCACATCGCAAATAATTTATAAATCACAAATATCAAATGAAGATTTGTTTAGCCAGTAATGTAAATCTTGTAGACGCCTTTGGCTACTTTTGATAATCGTGCATGAGCGTTTTAATAAGTGTAAAAATATTCTTATTAGTGATTAGTGACCCAACTGATACTATACTGAAAATATTACCTTTTCCGCCTCGGCCTCTACAAAAGTCTGACCACATAAGCAACCAAAAAAACTTCGCACACGATACAATAGTTGGTATTGATGTTGTTTACGTTTTGCGCTTTTGAACGACCCATTCTTCCTTCCTGTACTCTCATTGTGCCATATCGTTTTCTTTTTCATTTAGCCCCACCTCCTTTTTTTATCTACCGGGCCAGCCAGCCACTCGGGGCAACTTCAGCTGATGCTTGTTTTGGTGGGTGATGAAAAGCGTATGGGTGAGGAGTGTACTTTGAGAAGTGAGGGAAAAAACGGGTCTTGCAAAGTGCGCCAGAAAGCATGTTGTTCTGTTGCCCTGAGTGTATAATATGCCCGACGCCACAACAGCAGGAGCTATATGATCAGTATAGTAAAAGGCACAAATTTTTAACTTAAATTGCTTCTTAAAGAGGGATAGAAGAAGGATTTCTTCTTGAATACTTGTCCTTTTCCATTGTTATAATAGAAATGTTTGTAGAATCTTTCCACTAATTATTGCTACCCTATGATCGATGGCACGTAATTCAAGCTTATTTCTAAAAGTTTCCGCCACATTATGACACACGACTGTTTTTTCAAGATTTGAAACTATCTCAATACCACCAGTACGATCACTATAAGCCACAGAAATGCATTTTAGATAAGAGCATGCAGAGGTTCACTTTACATAGTAGTTGTTTTCATTTTCTGCATCAGCATGCGGAATGCAACTTTTTGTTTGAAGAAGAACTGCTGAAGTGTACCATAAGCTGCTAAAGAAACAAAGAAGTTTTGGGTACGAACTTTTCTTCTTTCATTCAAAGTGTTAAGCAGATAGTTCCATGCAGCCAAACTACAAAAATGCTTTGAAGTTGATATGGTATAACGAAAAAGGTTCGTTTACTAAAAACGATTACATCACAGAAGCATTTGGATGCCACCACCGTCACAACAACAAAATATTACGAAAGACATGAGCAAACTGGTCAATTTGTTTCGTCTGCCTTTGTTCTAGCATAAAATTCCATTTAAAAACACGATTCCACGCTTTCTACTCTTTTTTCTATTGGTATAAGTATCTGCCAAGCAGGAAAATACCCAACACACGGAAGAGCACATAAAAATATACAAATGCAACCGAGAAAATGGAAGCAGTAAAAGGGAAAAAGTGTTGGAAACATGCAAAGAGTTCGAGAAAATGTATAAAAAACACCATTTTCTTTTTCCACTGCCAAACGGGTTCCTTTTCTTGTCGAAATTTATTTTAGCATTTTATACGCTTTATCCGTGTAGGTATATTCTTTTTAGTTCGATGGCATTTTTTACTTCATGTTTAAATTTTATCATAGTTCTTACACAAACGTTTAGAGAAATGTGCCAAGTCATAGGAATATAGAACTTACCTAATAGGATTTCAGTTTCATTTTAATTTAACCCAATTTTCAACTTGGGAAGCTATTTTCATTTTCAACACATTTTCAAGACAGTGGAATCATTTTACATCGAGAGCATCATCGTGTGACCATCATGATGATGAGATGAGCACACGAATACAAGTTGTCCTCTACTGGAAAGGAAATGTATAAAAGGAACGTAAATGGAATTTGGTACATCCTGCGTTATTTTACTACTATAAGTATTATTATCATTATTATTGAACATCAGATAATACGAGTACCAAGATAACAATTGTTTCCGTTTTCGAAAAGTAACAGTAACAGATCTATGTTGCTTCTGAGCTTAAACTACATATAACCCCAGAGTGGTTGCCAATTTCGTTCCTTTAAAAAACTTCTAGCGTAAAAGGTTCATACTCTTCTTTTCAGTCAATCACCGTCACAGGTTAGCTATTGTAGGACTATGGATGCTTTTATTTTATATGGATGAGAACCGCCAATCTATAACAACTTATCGTACAATTTAAAAATAGTGCAGTGGGAGTAACACAATTTTAGCCGTGAGGATCTTGATTCAATATTTTTTGTGCAGTGCAGTAGTGATAGTGATCAATAAAAGACAAAAGGACCATGAGAGCAATTGTTTTTGCTTAAATAAAAAATCCCTTACGATACAATCATTGTTTCTTGTTTCCAAATTTATTTATTATTGGCATTACCTCGCACTGCTTACACGAGAGTAGAAGGATTAGACTTTACATATTTAGAAGAAACATGAGATAAAACAAGAAAACGCTCGTTGTATTCCTAAACCTTCATCTTATTGGATAAACTAAGAAATATTATACAAAAACAAACTAAGTTTGTAAATGGTATAGGTTGTTGACAATAATTCATAGCGATATATGTTCAATGAAATTATGTACCTAGAGCCGGTCCAGATCGTACTTTGTATCAAAAATAATTAGCCTATACGACCATCTACTTAGCATACATTCATAATTGGAGTTTTTGATGCCATAAGGAACTGCTGATAGTGACGCACCGTTGCGACTGACTAGAAAAAGTCCAAAAGGTTTCTGAAGTGAACGATGTCTACACACACGACAAAATTACCACTTCTTTCCAAAAGGTCTATGATTGTAATATACAATATGTTTTCGGCGGTTATGGATACTTACTTCACCTGATGTTTCGTTTGCAAACAATGGTAACCTTTACATGTTGGTTTTGGTATCTACTCCCTTTTGCAACACAACTATCGTATTTTGCACAATTCCACTGTCGTGAGACATTAGCTAAAGTTGGAGGGACGCACTCATCGCGAGAAGATAAAAACCGTTAACATGTTTGAAAAGTGAAGCATTAGAAAGAAGAGCTTTATCTACCACTGCTCAAACAGTTATATCACACATAATATACAAGTCTCTTGGTATATAACCAAAAATCTTATCATCTGAAAATGGACGAGTGGAGTGGACCTTCCCATTTTCCTCCTCCGTACTTTTCTCATCCTAAGAGCAGTTTGTTGAAGTGGAAGAAAGTCGAATGCAACCTTGTAAACGTTAAACACATAAAAGCCAAATATAGCATTTTGAAATAGGGTAGAACCAAGTCGACAAGACCAATCAAGTACATATTATATGTCTGCGAATTCACATGTGAGGATATAGAGTACTATCGATACGAGTATTTCAGAAGTGTTTTGAAAAGAATTCATCAATTTTTTTTTTGTATAGGGTTCGTTTTATGACGTTAAATAAACCATTATTATTATTATTATCAACAGAAAGCTGTTATGAAAATACAAAATGTTTTTCAGGGATTCGCAATGAGCGTGAATATATGTACCAAGTTTTTTTTCAACCACGCACATTTCATTTCATTCTCATAGATCACAAAATATACACTTGCAGTTTTGCAAATATTTCGTAAAAGTGTGGCTCCTTTTCTTCAAATATTATTTAGGCAAAGCGATATAGCCGTATCTGTTAACACGGTTTGCAGTTATCGTCAGTTGAGTACAATTGGAAGATGGAGTTTGGTAGGTGTTGGACAGGTGACAGTTAGACATTTGACTAGGAACGATGGTATTTTGGCATTTGTAACCTTATGACGCGTTTTTGAGAAAATAAATTATGTTGAAGTGTGTCGGGTTTACAGAAAAGGTGAAAGTTTTCACATTACCATAATAAGTGACCTTCGGGCACAATTCGATTGTATCAGTTGAGGGTTAAGGTCAATAAAAGAACCTTGGATTATGAGCACCGAACCACACTTGAAAAATTATGTGATATGAATTTACTGAAGTCATTACTTTGAGTGAACTTCGAATTTCAATTACACGAGCTTACTAATAAGCCATTTAACGATTAGCATGAATGAAGCTTTCTCAATGTGGCTACTCTGAACCGTTAGAGGGGCAGCAGAGTGCACGGGCTGGTATTTGGTATAATTTCATTGCAATGAACCCGCAGGCACCGCCAACAGTTTTCGTCAAGTTCGAAGTTAAGTTTCTACATCATCTCATCATTCACATTTCAGACTTTCCAACACTTATGATTCTTCAAACTCAAGCACGTAGACACGAAAATCCCCACGATGTTAGAAATGAACTCATAAAAGTTTAACACGTTTTAAAGATGACGTACCAAAACCAGCGAATCCGTCTCTTTTTCTTCATTCCATACAACTTATCAGAAAACAAGAACGAACACGCACATACTTTTTCATGAGTTAGAAACAATATATGTCGTAATATTTTTATATATCTCAATCACTCGTGATTGACACTCCTCTGACTACAACTCCTTCCTGAGTAGTTGCATCATTCTGGTATGATATAACGTGAAAGTCATTTCTGTCGGGTTAAGTAGCATTACTTTTTCATGAACAAAACATAAAAACGGCTTTCATATTTTCAAACTTCTGCGATATTGATTTGATACACATTATGTGCGTGGAGTGGATGCCATCAGTTTCTTGTTATGGCAACTTGCTCAATCTTGTTTCATATGATGTACTACAGAAACTTTTCAAGAAACTTTTTTGTTAGAACATAAAATGCAATTTCATATTCACAAACCTAAACTTTGAAACTCCACAGGGAAGGGATAGGGAAGTATATCGGTAAATATGACATTACATTGAATTTTCTCGCACTTCGAATTCATGACATTCGTGCTTTCTTGGAGAATGTACTTCTGAGAGCGCGGTTTTTGTGACTCTTCCTTAGGGTCTCGTTTTGCAGCGAAGAGAATTCAAAAAACAATAGCGATATACATACTACTGATGTCTAATGAATGCCGAACATTGTTTGTGTGCAATTTAGCAAGAAGAAAAAAGAAAGAAAATCACACACGATTTTTTATTCATGAGTTTTTCGTCTCGTTTTGTTCCACTTAGTCAATGCAAGATCGAAGAGAAATGGAATGATGATGAATGATGAGGCCTACTTGAAAGGGGGCTACTCTTTTCCTCCTGTTGCAAGAGAATTCGAAAAACAAATCCCCAAACGTTGTTTTCTTTGAAGTTTTCCTTTCAATGTAAAGGAATACAATTATTTTCATATTTCTACACAGAATAAGGAAACAAAAATTTAATCGATCCAGAATTACCTGCCCTACTTACTACCAGTTTGAATGTATCAAAAAAAATTACATGTTACCCAGATAGACACTAAGGCAACTCAGCGCAACACGGTGTTGTAGTAAAGGCTGGGTTCGCTTTCCAGTGACTGTCAAAGCACAAGTCACAATATGTAACGGTCCCTAGGAGAAGGGGCTGTGTCGTGTAAAAAGGGAAACAAGAAATCAGCTCTACATTCGATTTTATATGCCAAATATGTCAGAGCGTATATGTAAAAGGTTCGAGAAACTAATTTTGCTACTTTTGCATTTGCGCTTTGGCATATTTGTCTCGTAAACACGAATTTAGAGCCAATTTTCTCGTTTCTCTTTTTACACGACACATCCCCTTTTCGTTGGGACAGTCACACATATCCTAGTAAGCACTAAATTAGTTTTAATGAGCACTAAGACACAATTTTTCTATTTAATTTGGCCTAAGTTCATCCACAGTAATATGTCTGGATGAATGCGGATGGGCTAATCTTGTAGGTTCCACCCAGGCTATGTTGTGTCTATGTTTATGCTACATGCCATGTTATGGCATATGTATGAAATTACGGTGTCATCGTCAGGTCGGTTTTTCTTGAACAAGATGATATCCAAATGCAACTGGCATCATTATTTCTAATATGTACAACTTCAATCCTGCCCTTTCTTACAACTAAAATCAAAATTAGTTGGGCTAGAATTAGTTTCCCTATTCATACAACACGCTGGTCATCGACCACGACCATTAGAATTCATCTTGTACCTCCCCGTAAGGCAGTCGTATAGTGTGGGATTCAACCATATCCCTGAATTTAAAAAAAAATTATTCTACGTTGGGGGCCTGACATAGGTTTTCTGTGGAATTACGATACTTGTGACAAAATGTTCTGTATGTTGTATGTATAGGACGCAGAAAACGATTCTTGAAGTTTTAATTTTGGTAATATATCTATGCCATTGATCAAACGTAGCGAGAGAAACAAAGAAAGTTAGGTTGAATGGCAAGGACGGCAAGCGCTTCCAACTTTTTTGATATTGTACAAATGTGTGCTGAATTCTATTTCGTTCGAGCTAGCCCTTTCATCGCTACCTTGTGACTTTTTTGTATTAGGAGTTGTGATTTAGCATCATTAATTACAAAGCAAAATGGTGTAATTTGCACGACAGTCACATCAACACAGCTGTCTAGGAAGAATTAAAGTGACACATTTCATTTCTTCCGGACATTAGTTCAACATCATGGCGCGGCTGCCTTCTCATAGAAAACCGAAAAATTAACTTTACCTAGCGCCATGCATACTGTATTCAAAAAGAAAAAAAAAACATAAAACTAGCTTCGCCACGCGGTGACAAGAATAGTGCCTACTACCCCCAAACGCGATCTTCTCTCGTTGCTTTCGTCGCTAATGCTACCTCTTCGATACCCGTCAATTGTGCAGAATGTATGCTTGCCAAAAGTTTCCATTGTCTTCAGAAGACTTGTAACACAGAAGGATGCCTCCCTCCATGTTCTATTCATCCCATGCCCCAATGCTATTCCCCAACTCCTCCACAAATCCCCTTCAACAGACCGAACAATCACACTGTGATGCCAATGAACTAGAGTGGACAAGAGTTGTTGCTATTTCTGGAGCCAGGGAGAAAATCTTTCCTTCTTTGCTGGAAACGCGAGGAAATATTGAATATAGAATACAATTTCTGTCTCCAATTTGCATCTTGATGGGTGAAGTCAGGGTAATGCATAATGCGATCCAAAGGATATAATTCTTACTAACATCGTGTCAATTCTTATTGCAAAATGAAGTCTTTCGTGGAAATGTGCAACCACTGTTACATAGGGGCAAAACGACAAGGTTAGTAACTTACAATCAGCCTAATTGATAATAAGGAAACATATACGAGATTAAGCTTGAAAACAAAGTTGTTGACTACCTTGACTCTGACGAGCAAATCCAGACGTGCGTTCAGACAGTCATTTCTTTAAAACACTCTTTGCGTTATAGATGTATAACATAGGTTAGTGTGGCTTATTTAGGACATGCGCCATATATAGTACTTCCTGGGTGACGAGAAAGTAGTTTCCTTTGTGACTTCTCACAAAAGCACTTCTGCCCTTGACCAGATCAGTGCAATCATTCTTATTTTTACATTAATATGCTTTCGAACTGATAACATTTTGCAATTTTTGAATGTACAGTAGTCTAGGTCTCGGGGATCTCCATGGTAATACTCAATAGGCTTATTAGGTTGTTTTCATTAAGGTTCGAAAGCACCTTTATATCCTTGAATGGCATGGTAAACACAACTAACATACGCGGAGAACACGACTCAAACTCGAGTCAATTTGTCCGTTTTTTTTGTCTAAATGGAGATACGAATCATGCGCAGACTCGACATCTTTTGTAATCGAGCTCGAGTTATTAGGCTTTACAGAATGTAATGGGTTCTTATCTCAAGTTTCTTCCGGATGTTCCCTATCTAGAATCTACATCTTTTGTGTCCAATGGAACTCAAATTTTCAAAACTTGTTAGAAACGTCATCCTTAGGAAGCCTTTTGATTCTGTCCCTTAACAACAAGCAGTTCTAAGGTTCGCGAAGGTACCCGAATAATATATGATGAATACAAAGTCTCTATTATCACTCCTCGACACGGAATGCTTCAGTAAATGTTTGGTTAGAGTGTGTGGGGTACGACATCCTACTTTAGCGTTCATAATACGACTTTCATTTTCCCTTATTAGGATGTTTGTTTCAACTGTTTTATTTTCGTTTTCACGTAATTTAAATGAATAAAACAGGTTGTTTTAAAAATTCGTGCCTCTTTCAACGTTGCAACGTTTTTTTCTTCATTTTTTTTAAAGAATCCTAAGTGCTGACACGAGTTAGAGTCTTTATTTGACCCATTTCCTACATATACTAAGACATTGTCTCGAGTCGGACATTTTTCGTAGCTTAAGTTAGCTGTATCCACCATGCAGTTTAATAATAACGCATTATGCAACTACTCATTGATATTCAAAACCCATAACGTAAAACACATAAGCATCAAAAATTCATTTTACGTATTAGATACATGCAGTTGAAGTGACATGCAAATCTTTAGGCTTTATTAAAAATACGCGCGAAGACTTGAGAATGTATGCACAAAACATTTGCATTGTTGTGTAAACTGAAGTTTTGTGGGTGACTCAATTTTCGACAGGTCAGTATTGTTTTATTTTGCTCCGTCGCGATAACTCCTTTGCCCTTGTTTGCCACCTCATGATGATAGAATCTTTTAAGCAATTGTTGGGTGGTTATATAGTTTGACCTTCCAACGTTGCGTTTTTAAAAACTTGGTTCACAACTACATGAGGAATTACAACTGTACTAGAATCGGTTTTCTGTTATTGCAAGCTCAATATTGAGTAAATCCAATTTTACCTCTAAAATTTTAAGACTTTAAACCATAATCGTCCAGTTTTGGTTTCCCTTTTTGGATACCGCCAAAAGAGGCTGGACTCGCGAGCTTGCTACTAAAATTGCGTTCTGAAAATCAAGCTAAATTTTGGTACCTCTCGCCTGTGTTTCCTATATCAATGTATAGTCACATAACTCTCTAGCTAGTACATCCTTTACCATGCCATTCGAGTAAGGATTTTTTGAACTTTTTGAAAACAGCCATTATAAATGCATCAAGCTTAATTTAGGAGATCTTTAACTGTACGCCGATTTCCCATATGCACAAACGTCCGGTACGTACTTGTATGTCTTCGAATAGAAAATACCACACGTCGTCCGTTTTAGTGTCCAAACTCGTATTCATTAGACCGTTCCTCTGCTTGATTTGACACATATAACTGAACAGAATCAGGAAGCTTGCTCACCGAGACGAACAGGAAAGGTCATGTTCTGTCGTAAACTCGAGCGAGGAACAAGGGCCTGATAATTAAAAGTCCATTAGAGAATTGTTCAAGCAGTTACGACTTCCGTATTGTGTATTATGATAGATGCTTTAGTATTATAAATATGCTGTGTGATTTAGATTTTAAAATGTCTGGAATTTACATGCAGATCAAACCAAAATCGGACAGTGTTTTTTGTTTTCAACTTGGTGAGTTCAAATCTAGTACTTACTTACTTCCACTTGTTCTCGAATTGGAAAGACGTATACACTGGCTACACATTGGTTTGAAGAAGAAGCAATAAAGGCCGATGGAATTATCTTTTGAAGTTAGGTTTAATTATTCACCTCGTAATGCTTAATGATTATTATTTTGGGAAAGTTTGCAGTGGATTTGCTTTGTAGTTTCGAACAGTGTCAGGTAATTTATTAAAAGATTCACGTAGCGAAAGGTCTATCAAATTTAAAAAATTAATTATTCAAAGTAGCACAAACAAAAGTGGTAATTATCTAATCTGGAAAAATTCGAACTGTTCAATTATTTAATGGAAACCAAAAAGCCCTCTAGCTAGTTGCAAGTTATAAAATTATATAAAAATTTGCTAGCTAATTACGTAAGAGTTGCTAGTAACAGTGAAAACAAAGGTGTTACGTGTACCCCTACTTATAACAAATCAAGTAAGTTCACCGTTCACAGGAATAGTTGCTCTTTCAAAGGCTTAAAGTACAAGTTATAATGTCCTATTAACACTGCTGATAAGGGAAACCGTTCCATTGTAACATCAGATGTAACAGTTAGTCTTTTGTTACAATTCCGAAAAGACCTTGTATGTCTGAGCAATTATTTGCAAAATTAGCTTGGTCTACACGATGTAATAAAAATAACAAAAGAGAATCTCTAGCAAAGTTTTCTTTTGTGACCAAACCATACAATTTTTCATGAATGAGAAGGTTTAACGTCTCACTGCATCCTTTTTCCATTAACACGATTCTAATAATGGACAGATTATCGAGTCATTTGTCCACTACCACTGTCTGCACAAACAATCCTTCACCATTGCACAACTTAATGCGCTTCAGCAGTGGCATATGCGTATTGAGAATTCTTACATTTTAAGCTGTGGTGTTTTCGTTTACACATTATTTGAGCATTCTCTTAAAATTATGAAGTCGCTTCTATTCACCACTGCCTCTACTAAATATTATTTCTAAAATAACACGAACTACGTGGCTGACCAAAATCCTTATGAATGCTTAAACGTAGAACCTTGTAGCATTTTAACGTCTTGACTTAATGCTACCATCACCAATATATTTACTGTCTAGTATTACTTTCCAAGACACTTTGCTCCTAACTCAAGTATCCTTATGACTCATAACCCATTTATCTTTCACATCTTGGTGCATTCTCTCTCCTTTGGGTTACAAGTATAGGTAAAGGTAAAGAAAAAGATCCCATTATCTTCAACACTTTCTATCCCCTCTCGGGAAGATCTTGCTACTAGTGAGTAATGCATGTCCATGAAGTAAGGTGGACGACCATTCATACAATACATTAAACAGTATTTCTTTTGCCAGTATTTCACATGAAAAATAATAAATTGTGGCTACAAGGCAGTATACGAACGTCCTATAGGAATTCTATGACACTGCTGGAAGAACGTCGGTACAAGCAATAGCTAGAATTGAAGTGACATTTAATTCACATTTTTGTAGATATATTACATACTCGATAGTTAATCGAAGCAAATTAATTTTCTACGAAAGACAGATGTGGCCAACTCGTTGACATATTGGTGGCAGTAGTCTTGAGTATGATTTCAAGAATGCTTTCTCCTTTATCCAATACCTCATTTGTGGTTCTAGGAAAAAACTTACGGCATTCTCAGTTTTTCTTTTCGCAGTTATTTTTCTGCTTGCTCTCCTGAATCTTTTTGTTTTACTCGGGGATCTTGTTTTTAACCTCGCCATGAGTTTACTGGAATTCCATCGGTATGTTCTTCTGACTGAATGTGTTATTGATACAAGAACTAACTACAACGCTGATAGAATGGGTACAGGAAAAGGGAGAAATTAGAACATATTTACCACAGGAATGCTCTTGTGAGCTGTGGTGAATGACCAGATTTTGGACTGTAGTGAAAGCTATTTGAACTTTCTACCATGAGGGTAAGAATGTTTTTGGTAATCGTCTTGAACGAGGAAACTAGTGTCATCACTCGCAAACACTATCAAACTCATTATCAGAGTTATGTAATGAGATAACCTAAGAAGGTTGAAAGCAATAAAAGCAAGGAAAAAATCGTTTTCTGAGGAAAAGTAGATAGTTGGTCTAATCCAATGAAAATCAAACTGATGATGGGTGGCATTTTTTGACGTATTTAGTAGGAAATTCAGGGCCCGTACAACGGGGCAAAGACGGAGAATGAGAGAAAATTGTTAGGAGAAGAGAAAGAAAACCATTCGTGTAATAAACGGGGGAGCCTAGTCGCAGTGTAAGATATGGAAATAGTTTTATTGTTATTCCAAGCAAATAATTCATGGTTAGTTTTATGAGTCTGAATATTTTTGTGATATAAATGGGCAATGCGGATGAGACAGAACACCTTCCAGGTTATTTAAAAAACGAGATATAACGAGTGAAATGTTCATTTATGCTAGCTTGGTTGTTCTTCCACCCCACTACGGCATTCATAATGTTACATATAATTCCGTTACTCTTATCATCGGTGAATAGTGGTGTAGGAGCATTACAACGATGGGAACGATGCTCGTAAGCACCTATCTCATCGAGAAATATAGTGAAAAGATATGGAAGTAAAAGCCCTGGAAACGAAAAAGTTGAATTCCATAAATTTCAAACTGAAAAGCAAGGAAAGAAACAGCGGGTGGGAAATGGGAATCAGAGCTCTAAAAAGAATTGCTACGACTCCTTATGATCCTAGTGGAAATTGATAAAGAACTGCCTCTGTTTTCTACTTGTTCTGCAGACTCTGTAGCTGATACTCGACCCCCGCGACCACTACTTTCATTTTTCTACCTTGCACTACTTTCTTCTTTCGCCTGACTGTACACCTAGGCAACTGAAGATGAGTACGAGGAGAGCAGGAAAATATCCTTTTGGCTATTTGACTTAAGCCAATACAACCACTTCCAGTAGTCTTGTCATATTACTAGTAAAAAAATCATATTCCATGGTCGGTTTACTTCCCTACACCCATATCTTGGGAAGTCTAGGCTGCATGCTCTTCTACTTTTCATTGTCACTATTGCTCGTTTGGGGTTATCCGTCCGGTCTCCTTTGTTTCTTACTTGTTTGCGTGAGCCCAGAAAAATGCAATACCCTCGTATTTCTCCGATTATTTCTACACTCGAGTGTTCCAAGCAACTCATATCGGTCCCCCACACCTTCTCGACCACAAAATAAATTTGTAACACAAACCTAACCTTTATTATGATGACCTCACCCTCCTACCCAATGGTCGTATAAAATGACTTAATAGTCTGTCTGATGAACACGAAATGTGTAAAATGGGTTCACGCAAACTCATTTCAGACTGCCTAAATCCCAGACGGAACGCACGTCCTCTAATTTGACACATCAATACAACATGCATAGGTAAGACGGAAGCAAATCAAGCTTTCTCCACTGCTTTCGTAATAGTAAAAGCTAAAAGAAGTGCAGTGCCTTTGTTTTGCTTGTCCAAGGAACGTGCATAGACAATGACTACTTCTTTTCATACACTTTTATTCAGGGACTGCGGATTCTTGACGTCGGAAAATACAAATTTTCTCGCGAATACTTAGAGACTACAAGACAAGCTCATTCGCATTTTTGCTTTGAGTCCAGGAAATGACCTAGGTGCAAAAGCGAAGATATTCCCGTTCAGATCTTCATTTATCTCCTTTCTTTTACGGGGACAAGCGTGTCTGCTGTGTACACAAATTATTATAGCAAGGCGCTACTTCATTGGAACATGCTAAAAGCTGTTCTAATGTCTTTCGGAGCAGTTGAGGACTTTCTACAAATCATGACAACAAGAAAAATTGATTCATGATGCTAAATTCAAGTATTTGTCTCACTTCTATTTCATTCATCGACATCGTCCTTTGCTCGGACCTCTCGAAGTGAAGTTCGTCAAAGTTTGGCTACATGTCTTCCACCGGATATTTCTTGGATGCTTTCTTAATATTGATAATATTTGTGGTTAATTTTTTAAAATATTAGTGAATAAAACAGGCATTTGGCCCAGATTACTAGTTTCCCCAATGCAATGCGCAAATCATTCAAAAAGAATATCGAGGGTGAAGGAAACTTTGTTTTTAATACATTTCGTCGGAAAAACTATGTAATTCATATAATAAGGTGCGTAACCTTCTCATCGTGTTACTAACGACTCATGCCCAACTATTTCTTATCTAGATGCATTTCCAAATTTAGCATTCTGCATTTGTTTGTGCACAAATAGCCCTTAGAAAGGAGCATCGTAGGTCCTTAGCTCTAATAATACCTATTTCCTGTGCGTCATTAACTTTTACATTTTCGTTTCACTAGAACTTTATGCCGTGGCCATCATCTTCTCAGAGCGTGCAAATATTTTATAATACGGGTAAATTCTAGGCGTAATGCTTTGATAAGGACAAGGAAATTCAAAGCTACTTGGTGATCCATAAAGTTTCGCGATTTTAAAATCCTTCTATCAATTCCATACGACCAACTTTGCTTGTGATGGTTTGTTTGGTTTTGTCCGACATTCTCTGTGAAAGCTAAAAGCCTTTGGTATATGCCTAATAAGAATTGGATTTGTGCACGAGTAAGAATAATGAATTTTATCTATATTCTCGTTTAAAGTACTACTATAACAGCTTTTAGCAAGTATAAGTACACAATGGATGATTTAGATCGATAAGATGCAAAGTTGTAATTTTATGACGCGATAACAATGGAAAGAATTAAAAGTAACCTAAATGAGGCCCAAGTTTGCCCATGTGTGGTTTAAGTGTCGTATACCAAGCTATTCGGGAGGGGTAATAAAAGTTGCGGAGGTACCTTTTAAATGAATCGACGCATGGAGCATATCTACCACCCATCCGTAATGGTCCTTCTCGGTGGCTTACATAATTGGTAACACAATTTTCATTTATCTATATATAGAAAACACTTTCCGCTCCTTCTACCCTGACATGAAATTTAGAGCTTCCTTATTCCTTCCGTCCAATACCATAGTCTCATGGATGGATAAGCAATGTAAATTGGAAGGAAGGAAGGTATAAAGCACAAGTCACACTGAAGTCAAAATAATCGTTGCATTCTATATGATTCTAATTTCATTTCAGGACACACTAATGATAGCTATGTGCGAAAGCGAGTCTAGGCTATCAGCCTTTCGACGGATTCCCCTGAAACCATATTCCCCCGTGCTTGTATTGCCAAGTCCTTATATTCCCCAAAGTGTAAATTCACCTTTCAGTGATTCCCAAACGCATCATTTCCCAATTTGTGTATTGCCTAATTAAAATGCATGAGCTTACGGGACACCATGGTTTGTATGTATATAATTTTTGTATTCCGGCCGCTAGCCTTTTGATGGGGTTACGAGAGTTTAATTTTGGGGTTTCATTGTATTTAAGCAACCTAATTTTGTTTTATTTCAAAGTTATAATTACGTAAGTTGTAAGTCCTTATATTCCCTAAATCCCCCTTTTATGGATTCCCAAACGCACTTATTCCCCAGGTTTACCCTAAAGTACGTGGGCATTAAATTATTTTAAATTACAAGTACACATGTGCTTTTCGAAACCAGCTAAACTGGAGGGGGTTGATAACTTTATTAACCCCAACCTAAAAATGGTTGCAAGTGCTTAACATCTATTTTCTGTCAAGTATGATTTGGTAGGGAAATAAAAAACAACGAAAAATAATTTGAGATTAATACTAATTAAAACTTGGAGATTGCCTATTCAATTAAGGGTTATCTATACACTTTGAGAGTAAACGCGTTTGGGAACCCCGAAAAACGGGATTTACCATGAGGGGATTTAAGGCAATACAAGCACAGGGGAATATGGTTTTTCGGGAGTTTCTGGAGTTAGGAATCGGTTTTTGGAATCCCTCATAGAACCCAGAACCCACGAAGGTTATTCGACATACACATGAATGCTCTTCAGATTCCTACGCTCTTATCTGCAGCTAGCTGTTCCATTTCTTCGAATATTGTGTTTTTCAAGTTTTGCATTGTCTTTAAAGGATAGCTACAACAGCAGAATTCACCAACAATCTTGGTGTTTCAATGCTCGTTTTTCTACTATACTGACAGTTTGCAGTGCCCCCGAAAATTCCATTGAGCTCAATAACACCAACGGTTACTAATTTGTAAGTGCCTTGAGTCACGATCAGAAAGCAAAAATAGGCTTTTAATGAATCGGCTTTCTCTAGGAAGGCTGTAAAAATAACCTCACAATAAATGGAGAATTGAAGCCTTATAGAAAGTGCCGGCCTACCACAACTTCAATCTTCTCATTTCTGAGAATGCTCATCGAAACGTAACAGAAACACTCTCGTCGTCAAATTGGCTAAACCATGACTCGTTTCATCTTTAAGTCGAGTGTGGTTAGATTTTCTTTTCGATGCTCAGGAACAATGATTGTCCCCGAAACGGGTAGATGCTTGAGTCTCCAGTAATCAATAATTAATTCAGTCAAAAATTCAACATTAAGTGTAAGCATGACAGTTTCAATTACAAAACCAGGTCGCTAGACTCATTCTAGACGAATCATAAGGTAAAGCTGCTTATGGATTTAGCGGCTACAATTGCAATCCTCTCTGGTCCTGGTAAAAATGAGGGCACCTTTGTTGGAAAGCCAAATGCTGCACTTCATGCATGTGTGAACAAGGCTAAGGTTGGGATATTTGAGAGAATTGTAGAGAATACTATTGTGTATTGAACTGACATAGAACCTCGTGTATTACAAACAAGCAACAACTTGATAACCCAAAGAAACTGAGTCTCCATATAGGTACATATTTTTATTCATTCTATTTGTAGGTTTCTAAAGTTAATTATCACTGTGAACGGTTATCGGAAAATTTTCGACAACCAAAGCACCATTTACAGATTTAAATTATGATAAATTATTATATTATTATGATATATTCTTATTATTAATTATAAACAAGCACTCAATTACGTAGTATGTGCCGATTGTCAGGGGAAGCATTGAATATCCATTCATAATTGGGGTGAAGAGAAAGTGAAGAGAAATGAGGTAGCGTGTTTGTTTTCACAGTTATTCACTGTTCATTGGTTGTATATTGCTCTATGAGTTACTTTACAAGTTGTATAGCATCATATTGCAAGGGAGCAAAAGTCATAGAGCAATAATATTTACGTGCTACAGAATGACAGAAAACTTCGCTTGTGTGGGCGCAAGAAACTCTCTGTGATTTCAAACGTATTTGCATTATTTTTTAAGTTGTTAAAAAACGTCGGTCAATGTTATTCCTAACTTCTGCCTCGCGGTATTATAAACTTAAAAATGATTCCGATGTTTAAATTTCGTATTGTCATATGTTATATCCCTGTGAATACCACGATTTGCCATCGTGGACTTGTCAAATAATTATGTAGAGATACAGAGAGGGGGGACACTAAAAATTAATACAGTTGCTATATTTTCGTCAATAAAAAAGAGTAATTAATCTGAATTTTAAAAGTTAGTATTGACTCTATCCTTTCACATTCATCAGCGAGTGTAAGAGAAAGCTCAAATCCAGTGTATTCAAGCATACAACATTCCATTCCCTCTACTTTTTTACTTTAAGAATAGTATACGAGTACTCTTAGCTCATAAGCTCAAAATCAGGATAGAAATTTTAGCGTTAGAAAACTGCAAAAATTAGATAGGTACATAAATAGTTTCTTTCAAAAGTATTTCCCGAGGAACGTGGAACGAGATCAACATCTCTACTCGTAATATAACTTGAAATATAGGCACACGTATGTACTTCTAGATCATTTTTTCTTTAAGGCGAACTCTCGTCTCTCTACTAGCTCACCATAGTGTGCATATTGTTTTCTTGTGTCTTGCTCGAAAGCCACCCAACTTGCAAAAGCATCTTTGCGAAGTAAGGTTACATTTTACAACGTTGAGGGAGTCAAGGTCCATATTGTCTTGTATATTATATTTTGTCTCCTGTCTTGAAAGCGTGAGTTACTAGATTTCCCACACTTTCGAGTTGCATAACGAAATTTTACAGGCTGACTATTCCTTACTGTTTTGCTGTTACGTACTCCCTCAATCAATCTCCCTTTCCGGATCTTGTTGTCCAACTCATACAGTCATTTCTATCCACTCTTTCGAGCTCAACTCAACCTTTATCAATTGCACATTACATTACATAACCAAACAAACTGAGCCATCTCAATAGCAAAGAGTCAATTTCATACACGTTTGCATACTACCTATTTTGTTGTGAAAAAAGGCGAGAGCTCATATGTACCTTCTTGTGAACAGACCCGAATCATTTAGGCAGACTTCCTTAATCTTACCCATGAATCAAGGTGCAGCGCATTCAATGTTTTTTATTATTCTGCACAATAGTTTACCATAATACTGGTGACCTTTTTATAAAACAAGAAAACTAAGATAAAATAAATGCAAGCTTTCAACATGGAAATGTCACTGGGAATTATAAACTGAATAGCCTTCTAGATCCTCTATCTTACTACAGCAGAACTTTTGCTTCGAATAATCTTTGTTATAATGATATGGTTTTTAAATCTGAAAATATCATACCTTATGCATCTCTCATATCCATCTTCATTAAGGAAAGAACATACGAATACAACAAATGTTTATGTAAATGTTATAATATGACCGTTAGTACATTTTCAACTGATCGCAATAAAGTACGAAAAACTACTTCTTAAGACATTTTGAAACATTTTGACGAGTCTTTTACATTCCCTATATAATAGTTTAAGTGTGTGGAGCTATAAACTTTTTTGTCCAATTTTGGATAAAATGAAGGTACATCTCCCTAGTAGGCATCCAATTTTAAATGAAGCAACAATCAAAAATCCAACCCCATAATTTAAAGTATAACCAGAATACTATAAAGGAGCTGCTGCAAATTCTCATCGTGAATCCTGAAAGCGATTCGAGCTTGAGTGACTATGGCAAATTTAGCCAAACAAATGGAAAACTCAACATACCTGCGCAGAGAATCTATACTTGTTTAATACTAAATTTCCTTGATTGTCTTGTCAGTTCCATGGTTCCTGCGTTCAAGTGAAGGACCTGGAAAGAACAATTTTGGGTTTACGTTGTTTCTCTTCAGAACGTCAAACTGATCGTTTTATCTCTGTTGCTTGTTGATTCACATTTGGCTCACGTGTTTGCCTACCTTCTAGCAACTCGAGAACTGTTTCAAGATCAAAAAATGTATACATTGATTAAAAAATTCTGCTCCTTGTTGTCGACGACGATAAGGATGATAACGGGAAAACTAACCGACCAAAAAAAAACCAACTACAAGAAAAGAAACTGACAAAGGAAAAAAATACATCGTTTGCTCTTAAAAAAGAAGGCAGCGAGGCAAATGGAATACTAATATCAGAAATACAAAGAAACAGAAAAAACCCACACTTGTCTACCTTTTACGTCTCCATATTTTTAGGGCACATAACTTATCTATTTGCTGTACAGTATACAAAGAAATATAAGAATCCCAGCGGCTACCTGCATCCTTTACTAACTGAAGTAGAGCTGCTGGTATGATGTGAAAATCCTACCAATTCACGATAAAAAGCAAAAAAAAACTACAAGTGTTACAAATTTATTGATGCGGCCGCCCAATATATACTGTTTTTGTCGGGTCTAACAAGGAGGGGATTCCACTCATGTATAGCTATACATACCTATATTAATTTAGCGTTGCCTTGCGAAGAACAATGGTATGAAAAGAAAGTGGACACTTGGAGAAACTTGAGAGTCTTGTACAAGAGTATATTAATACATTGGGAGGGAAAACAAGGTACAATCCCTCTTTTATGCTGGACTATCATCGTATTGTTTAATGTAGCGTTTGAGCAAATGAACGTGCTGGAGAAAGTACGAAGTGTCAAAATATAGGTCAGTATACTCAAGTCTATGCATTACATTTTGTTCACTTATGGGCTTAAAACTCATCGATGTAAAGTAAATCCAATGCAAGGAGTATCGCCTAGTTTAACTCGATGGGGAGTTTTGGTTGGTTAGAGTTTAGATGGACTGCATTTCAATATGTATTGGATATAATAGAGAGTCACGATGAGTGTTCCACGGTGTATCTTCAAACAAATGTGTCGCATTATAACAGCCTTTGAATAAATTTGGCTATGGTTTTCTGAATTTGCGTTAGAAAGGTAGTAAGTAATGACCAGTTCGTTCCAGAACTAAATCTTGAAGTAGCGAAAGCGAACATTTAGGAAGTACGATATTATGAGCATTTAAGCCTATAGATGATAGAACAAGGGAGACTTTGTTCTATCATCAAGAACCTGCCCCACAAGCACGAGCCTCTGTTCCATGAGCTCGAATCTTTTCACGACGAACACGCATCAATTTCATGGTCACGCTATACATGAACAAAAATTTCAATGGAAAAGCATATAAAATTTGAACAACTATAATTCCTACACATGACAGAAGCTCCAAACTTCATGCACTGACGCCCTCACGTATACACGTGTTAAATTTCAGACCTTTGCGTCAACACGGAGCCGAGATTTGGTGAACAGAGATGCACGGACATACAGAATGCCAATCTTATAAAGTACATAGTTTTCAGCACTTGGTAAAGCGCACCTTTATAAATTACAGAAAATGAAATAAATACTTAAGCTACATCAGCGTTATACTAAAAGCCTTAGCATTGTTTTATAGAAGGGCAACTCTAAAATTAGGAGAAGGTACCCGGTCTCCACCCACATTAATAACTAAGCAAGGTTCCAGGTGCCTCAGGTGCACACACCGAGCAGAATGAGAATTGGTAAGTCGGCTCGAGTATTGGAACTTGGGACCTTAAGGGCCTCGTTGGATTCTTTGCTATGCTTCGCCGACTTGCCATGATGATGCTTTATTTGTGATGGCACTAATTTTTTATTTGAGTTAGTGTGTACAGTGTTTTCAGTACAGCATTGAATTCGATTTACAGATTGTTCGGTGAATAAAAAAAATGTGAGCCGGCAAGCTGTTGTTTGTCTTATGGTCGCCAGATTTATCCACCGGTTTTCTGTTCGCGGTTAGACCAAAGACATAACTTTGATGCTGTATAACACAATTATTGCAAATATTTTAGATGAGTCATTCCATGACAGACCTGCATACAAATTTTGCGACTTTTGAAAAAGTGA